>JBCNJP010001840.1:0-19947 GCA_039602395.1 Deinandra increscens subsp. villosa | reverse complement strand
AGCTGACTTCACCAAATAAGCAAGTCATCAAGCATACAATTCAATATCTTCTCAAAGCAATTACAACATCAATCCCTTAGAAAACTTACTTCTGTTGATACATAGTTATACTATAAACTCGTGTAAACCATTATTTACATTTGAGATATACAGAATAATCATATTATGAATTGTTGTCTTCCATTTGATTTACTTTCCGCAACTTGTTTATCTAGATTAAATCAAACTGTGCCAACATTGTTAAAGAGCACCTCACGGGACCCAACAATGGTGAATCAGCCTAAGATTCCAAAAGGTGGTTGTTCTTCTGCTGGTAAGCAATCTTAAGCAATAGTATAAATGATCATTTAACCTTCCTTAACCACTCGTAAGTTCTCCCAAGTAACACTAACTTCCATTTACAAAACTAAAAACATCATCTTATTTTATCTTTATTTTATTTCTTCTTTTTATTTTAAGCTACTTAAACATTTTCATACTAAATAGATTTGGTTAGACGTTCACAAAGATAAAATATTAAAATCCCCACTTTCCATTGTGTCATTGATCGACCCCGATTCAACTTACCATTATTGTACTGCTCCACGATGGGTGCACTTGCCCGTGATGTGGTGAAATAGTAGTTGTCAGTAAATCAGGTTTTTTTAAATTTAAAAGCTTCAAATGCTAAAAAGGTGTCACAAAATAATATCATATTTTATATATACACCACAGCACACCACTTGCCGTACATTTTATTATGAAAATTATATTTTTAAGGGACTAAGGTCCGTTTCTTCCATGCACCGCTCTCACGCATGCAAGTCCGGTGTAACCAGAGCCAAGTTCACAAACACATACCATCTCGGCTTCCGTGAAGTGACAAGATATTACCAACCCCCATTCCCAACCAAATACTTTCAGCCCACACACGCGTAGTTTGGGGAGTTTGCTTACATAGACGATAAGGACCCCGAACGTATCATGTAGTGTTGGTCCTCACTGATCTTAATCAGTGCTAATGAAGGTGTTTTGAGAAGAAAACCAATCAAATATCAATAAAGGATGATTTCCAATAGCTAAAATGGGTTTTTAGTATTGAACAATCACAACTACAACCAAATGGATGATAAGAGATGAACAATAGCTACAAAGATTGAATAGAATGCTCCTAGCCGTCACCAAACTTACCAAATTCCAGAAATCTTGTATTAGGGTTGATAAAGTTGCAAAAGTTACAAAAGAGTGCACAAAGGCGACTATTTATACAGAACAGTAGACAGTTTCGCTGGTAGTTTCGCTGGCCAAGCGAAATTGTCACTGAGACCAGACTAAACTAGTTACCGAGCGAAACAACAGTTTCACTCGGTAGTTTCGCTAGCTACCAAAAGGACAAGATTACAATTGAAACTAATCTAAACAAGCAAACTTAACAAAACTATAAATTCCTCCCTACATTGATCTTCAATATTCCCCCTAGGGAGGGATTCAGCCTCTGGATCTTCATTTCTCTGCTTCGGCTTCATTCGGGCTCGGCTCTTTGTTCAATTCCGTTGTCTCTGATTCCCCCAAAACAATTTCTTGATCAGCAACGGGGACTATAACCTCTGATTTCCCCAAAATATTAGTCTCATCAGCAGCTGGGACATTTGCCTCTGATTCCCCCAAGACAGTTTCTTTATCAGCAACGGGGACTATAACATCTGATTCCCCCAAAATATTAGTCTCATCAGCAGCTGGGACATTTGCCTCTGATTCCCCCAAGACAGTTTCTTTATCAGCAACGGGGACATCAGCCGGCTTCACAACCTGCTCAGATGATTCACCAATTCCGCCCCAAGCAGTGTTCATCATGTTTGCCAACTCTCTGTCTTCTTCCATTCTTTCTTCACCAGCCCAATGCGACTACTCAAGCCCACAAGCATCACCGATTTTTTTAAGATTTACACTATTATTATGTTCCATCAAGCAGATAAGATTTTGAAATTCTGGAAATGCCGACTAACTCACACACATCAAGATTCAATCACGCAAGCATCATACTCTTCACAATGTATCGATCTTATCAAAAATGACGCAGAAAGAAAATCATTTCGGCTTTTCTAACTTTAAATTAAAACACACCAAAAATCTTTTTGAGTTTTCAAATAAGAAATGTAAAACGACTATACAAATAAACTCTATTTTAATTTTGAGAAAGATCCAGACGTGAGATCATATCAACCAATACGCATCATACACATTTCAATTTCAAACTTAATCAGCATGCAAGACAAGCAGATCACGAATGCATCATATTGATATTAAGCATGCACTATATTAATATTAAGTATGCACTAATAGTATTTATCATTTTTGGATATGCTTAAGGTGTATTAATCATGCACTGATCACCCAGCCTCACTCTATCAAAGAAGTTAACAAATCATCATATTTATCTTGATTTTTCTTTTATTCTTTTTCAAAATGAGATATGCGTTCATGATGTTTCATGCAAAAATAAAGCAGAACCCTAAGTGAACAGCAATCAGGCCGGCCACAAAGCACGCAGAGAGAGCCCGATGCACTTAGGAAAATAAAAAATAAAAATAAAGCAGAAGTCGTATATATCAACAACAATCAGGTCGGCCTTCTAGGCACGCAGAGAAAGACCGATGATATATACTAAACACCAAGAAAATAAAGCAGAAACTCAATCAGCAGGTGATCAGGTCGGCCGCATAAGCACGCAAAGAAGACCCACTGAGTTGAGTGTAAAAATGGCGTAAAGCCTTATTGCAAAGCATGCGTACATCTAAACATCTCTTATTCTATTTTTTTATAAGATATCAGAATCATTGCAACACTTATCAAGAAATGAAAACTAGAGTATATCAGGCAAGCTTTATGTTTATATCCTACTCATAGATATCATATTAGTCATGCACACTCATAGATCATACAAGTACAGTACAGCTTTTATTTTTACTCGGATCAATTTCTCATTTTTGAAAATTTTTTAATTTTTTTTTATTTTATTATTTTCTGCGTTATCTGCCATGGATAGAGTAAAAATAAAAGTTGTACTGTACTTGTATGATCTATGAGTGTGCATGACTAATATGATATCTATGAGTAGGATATAAACATAAAGCTTGCCTGATATACTCTAGTTTTCATTTCTTGATAAGTGTTGTAATGATTCTGATATCTTATAAAAAAATAGAATAAGAGATGTTCTGATGTACACATGCTTTGCAATAAGGCTTTACACCATTTTTACACTCAACTCAGTGGGTCTTCTTTGCGTGCTTATGCGGCCGACCTGATCACCTGCTGATTGAGTTTCTGCTTTATTTTCTTGGTGTTAAGTATATATCATCGGACTTTCTCTGCGTGCCCAGAAGGCCGACCTGATTGTTGTTGATATATACGACTTCTGCTTTATTTTTATTTTTTATTTTCCTAAGTGCATCGGGCTCTCTCTGCGTGCTTTGCGGCCGGCGTGATTGCTGTTCACTTAGGGTTCTGCTTTATTTTAGCATGAAACATCATGAACGCATATCTCATTTTGAAATAGAATAAAAGAAAAATCAAGATAAATATGATGATTTGTTAACTTCTTTGATAGAGTGAGGCTGGGTGATCAGTGCATGATTAATACACCTTAAGCATATCCAAAAATGATAAATACTATTAGTGCATGCTTAATATTAATATAGTGCATGCTTAATATCAATATGATGCATTCGTGATCTGCTTGTCTTGCATGCTGATTAAGTTTGAAATTGAAATGTGTATGATGCGTATTGGTTGATATGATCTCACGTCTGGATCTTTCTCAAAATTAAAATAGAGTTTGTTTGTATAGTCGTTTTACATTTCTTATTTGAAAACTCAAAAAGATTTTTGGTGTGTTTTAATTAAAGTTAGAAAAGCCGAAATGATTTTCTTTCTGCGTTATTTTTTATAAGATCGATACATTGTGAAGAGTATGATGCTTGCGTGATTGAATCTTGATGTGTGTGAGTTAGTCGGCATTTCCAGAATTTTAAAATTTTATCTGCTTGATGGAACATAATAATAGTGTAAATCTTAAAAAAATCGGTGATGCTTGTGGGCTTGAGTAGTCGCATTGGGTTGGTGAAGAAAGAATGGAAGAAGACAGAGAGTTGGCAAACATGATGAACACTGCTTGGGGCGGAATTGGTGAATCATCTGAGCAGGTTGTGAAGTCGGCTGATGTCCCCGTTGCTGATAAAGAAACTGTCTTGGGGGAATTAGAGGCAAATGTCCCAGCTGCTGATGAGACTAATATTTTGGGGGAATCAGAGGTTATAGTCCCCGTTGCTGATAAAGAAACTGTCTTGGGGGAATCAGAGGCAAATGTCCCAGCTGCTGATGAGACTAATATTTTGGGGGAATCAGAGGTTATAGTCCCCGTTGCTGATCAAGAAATTGTTTTGGGGGAATCAGAGAAAACGGAATTGAACAAAGAGCCGAGCCCGAATGAAGCCGAAGCAGAGAAATGAAGATCCAGATGCTGAATCCCTCCCTAGGGGGGATATTGAAGATCAATGTAGGGAGGAATTCATAGTTTTGTTAAGTTTGCTTGTTTAGATTAGTTTCAATTGTAATCTTGTCCTTTTGGTAGCTAGCGAAACTACCGAGCGAAACTGTTGTTTCGCTCGGTAACTAGTTTAGTCTGGTCTCAGTGACAGTTTCGCTTGGCCAGCGAAACTGCTAGCGAAACTGTCTACTGTTCTGTATAAATAGTCGCCTTTGTGCACTCTTTTGTAACTTTTGCAACTTTATCAACCCTAATACAAGATTTCTGGAATTTGGTAAGTTTGGTGACGGCTAGGAGCATTCTATTCAATCTTTGTAGCTATTGTTCATCTCTTATCATCCATTTGGTTGTAGTTGTGATTGTTCAATACTAAAAACCCATTTTAGCTATTGGAAATCATCCTTTATTGATATTTGATTGGTTTTCTTCTCAAAACACCTTCATTAGCACTGATTAAGATCAGTGAGGACCAACATGTAGCATGGGACGTGAGTCACCAGAAGGATCATGCATCGTCCCCCAACCGGGTGTCACAAGTCCGGTTTGTGAGATTTCGACTCCTCAAATAATCTGTGATACGTAGAGCACATTTGGTTCAAAATATCAATAATAAACTTTCAATAAAAAAAGCTTTTATAAAGTCATTGAACACACCTTAAGCGAGTTTATAAAGTCATTAACCAACCCATCAAATGTTTGTTACTTCCCAAGTAAGTATAATAATTTAGCCAAGCATGACTTCAAAGATTTGCTTAAGAGAAAAAAAAAAGGATTCATAGACAAATACTTACAAAATCTTACTTAAGTTATAGTTCTTAAAAACTTGATTACAAAATATAAAAACGTCAAATGCCTCAACAAAACTACAATAAGAGAGGAAAGAATTGAGCAAGTTGAAATGAGGGAGGAGGGCTCCTTTTATAAGCAGTCTGGAAGATGGCACGGGGCATGTCTGTCATAGACACGGGCCGTGCTGTGCAGGAGATCATCCGAAGGATTTTTATTGGCGGGCACGAGGGCATGCTAGTCAGGGCACGAGGTCGTGCCTGTTAGGGGTCAGTGGCACGAGGGCGTGTTAACCAGGGCATGGGCCGTGTTGTGCAGAGCTGAGTCAGAGTCGTTTCTTGAGGATGGACACGGGTCGTGCCTATGTTGAACGCGGGTGTGACGATCTAAAATTTCAGGTTAATATTTAATTATGATTTAAATAATTTAAGTATGCTTATGCCTTTATTAGCTGTGGTTTGGTTGATTAAATATATGGTCAGGCGACATCCGGGAAGAACATCTCTAGATTTGCAAGCGTTTTCAAAGTCTAAGATTTCAGGACAAAATATGAATAATCCGGAGTGGAAATATATATAAGTATAGTGTCCATATTTATATTAGTGGGTATATATCGTACACCATCTTTATAGTCCTGGATGACACTTTTTATACCCGGCTCGCTCGCGATATAAATTTATATTTTCCTACCCCAAACGGGTATAAATTATACTGCTTTAATCTAGTATTTTATTTCGGAAATCTCGAGTTAAATTTATCAGTAACCAAACTCGAGACATTACGTTCCACGCTCGAAATCCGACACCCAACAACCACCTAAGGAAAACTTTTTACTTTTTAGTCGATTGGGTTTAAACCCATTGAACCGATATATTTATTTTGATTCAATCGGAACTAGAATGTCATCGATGCTTAACTTGTAAGAGTCAATAATATTATAAAAATATCTCATCATCGCATATGGATAGAAATGAGGACTTTGAGCTTCTTATCATCATAAGTTGTTGTCAGATATTTACGTCAACTTCACCCCATCCATCCATTATATTTAAAGCCATGAAATCCAAACCAAGACAAATCCACTTCCTTCTTTCTCTAAAAATTCGGAAGACATCAAATAAGCTCATATCCCTTCTTTTCTTTTTGTGTGTAAACAAAGCCATCATTTTGTTAAACCAAGTAGCATAAACTAACCATGGAGGGTTAGTGTCTTACCAAGTATTTCTCACGGGTTCTAAGAGCTATTTAAAGGTATAAAATCTAATCTATATCAAGTTAATATTTATATAAAACCTTGTGTTCATCCAATCTGAAGCAAGTTAAAACACCTTTTTAATTAATTAGACTTTTTTTGTCATTGGCTCTGATACCAATCTGTCACACCCCGCCAGAAACTTTGCGGGAGCATTTGGCGTGACGATCATGGATCACAACTATGATTATATCGAACGACAACTATATGATTTTAAAAACCACTCTTCATTTCAATAGCTTACAAACATTACTTTTGTTACATAAAACAAAGTAATTATAATGAGTTCACAACATAACGGGATTTTATTTAAAAACATATGCAAACAAATGCTAACACGAATCCCTCCCGACTGACTTGTCCTAAGTTGCAACGCCAACATCCAACGCGAATCAATTACCTGAGAGTAGCATATTTGAAAGGTCAACATAAAGTTGGTGAATTCACAGGTTTTGATAATGTGACATCCGAGAATTCCAAGGTTAACTTCCGTTAGACAAACTCCGTTAGTTACGTTATAAGTGTTAACTTAGTAACTAATGCTTAACTAGGCCGAATACGTCCACGTCCTTTGGTTGATCACCGAACCCGCCCATATGTGTTATGTTTTCATTTATTGATGTCATTATGTGCAATGTGATTTAAACGTATGATTTAATATTATGAATAGCATGACAATTTGTGAATCGTGTTTATCTTGCTTAGAATGTGAAATTGACCACTTTTGGGTAACTAGCGAAACTACCGGGCGAAACTATAATGTCGCCCGGCAGCTTGTTGGCTCACTTGTGATCAGAGCTAGTTTCGCCTGGCCAGCGAAACTGCCAGCGAAACTAGGCCCTGATATATAATAACATAAAGCCCTAGTTGCCTCATTTTGTTGCACCATTCTCTCCAAAACACACACACACCTCTGGAAAATCTGGTCAGTCGAGAAACACAACCAAACATCAAGATCTCAGCCTCAAGACAACATCCATTCGATTCCTTGATCGAATCGTGAGTCCCAAAACCTTTCTTTTATGCCTTTTCTTTGAGTTTTCTTAAAAAGCATGCTTAAACCTTCATGAACCTGCTTGATCTGCTAGTATGTTGCTTAGGGATGCTAGATCTGTTATAAAGTTCACAACTTTGCGTATGAAATCCATCCATGACAAAGATTTATGCTATTTAGCCATTTTAGGGTTTTATATGTATTTTGGGTGATCGGATGACAAAATGCATGTTTAAGGTGTTAAAGCTTACTGATTTATGTTGGTAAATGCCTATGTATGCTAAACAATGAATTGCATGTGAGAATGGAAGCTGTTAGGTCAATTTTTAGGCTGATCCGTATGTTTTTCGCGACCAGCGAAACTGTGGTGTTCTCTGGGCGAAACTGTCCAGCGAAACTATGTATATCTCCTTCCAGCGACACTATGCAGCGAAACTGTAGTGTCGCTGGGTAAACCGACCAGACCAGCTCGAGCGAATCTACCGAGCGAATTTCCCTGAACGAAAGTTCAAACCAGTTTCGGGCGAAACTAGGCTAGCGAAACTGTGCCAACAGTTTCGAGCGAAACTAGTCTAGCGAAACTGTGTCATCGGGCATTGCCTAGCGAAAGTGCTGCCCGTGTACACAGCGAAACTGCCTAGCGAAACTAGGCTAGCGAAACTGTGACCAGAATCTAAACTTATACAATTTGCTTGAATGTTATGCCATGACTTACATGATTATGCCATGATGATACATGCTTTGATTCTTGATATGTATGAACCCTTGTTTATGATCAACCATTGGTGTCGTGTGTTTGTATGTCGAGTCATAGTTCCAACGTGCTATGTTATGGACCATAGTGACGTTAAGTAAAGATTAGACACAAAACTAATACTTAAGACCTAAACGTGTTCATAGGTCTTCGATAAGCAATACTTGGATTATAAGCAAGTGTAGCAGTGCAACCAAAGGTGAGTGTCACAAATCCAGTTACCGTGAACCCATTTGGGTCACACCAAATACCTAAAAGTAAAACAATGCTGACAACTCGAGAGTGCTAGGCACCTCCCTGATAAATTTGAAAACCTGGAGTGCTCGGCACCCACTTGAAAGAACTTGAAGTGCTTTATGGGAAGCACTTGCGAATTACCAAAACAACGATTTCTAAAACGAAACCAAAAACACTTTTGAGATTCATGAGAATCCAGTATACCGTTTTAATATGGCTAGTGTAGGTTAAAGTCTAAACCACATGATATCACATGATTTCTAAGGATGCCTTGAAAACTTAAAAGTCCTCAACTAAATTGTACCATTAATTGTAAAGCGAGGGGATGTTGGGTAGATCTACTGGGGTTTGACAAGCTCCGCCCCGTGGCACGGGGAGTGCACGGAGGTACAATATCAGCCTATTTGACCGTGATCCCGAGAGGACACGGGGGAGGCAAATCCGCGATGACGTAGGTCCGCAGTACTAGATGGCTCGGCCACTACAATAAATTATAGTCAGCTTTGGTGCAAACTTCCTTAGTGCATGGAACAACGGATTAGCTACCCGCGATATCGGTTGAGCACTTTAACTATACAAAACTAGTACATACCCGATGACGTAGGTCACGGACAATTCCTTTATAAACTAAGACATAACATTTTGCATTGTTTTTCCACAAACGAATACTATGTAAGTATACCTTGATACAAATTATGATTATGAGACCGGGCCAATGCATGACAAGCCCACTGTGAACTCACCAACCGTTAGGTTGACACTTGCGTGGTTTAAACTTTTGCAGATCGCTAAGGAGTATCCGCTGGAGGTTGGCATGGCACGAGAAGATATTTATTTCTGTTTAAACTAAACTTGGGAATTTTAAACCAATGTTTATGTAAAGCACGTGGTTAGTGCTAAGACAATATTTTATTCCGCTGCGTTGTATTTAAGACTCTACTTTATAACTGACTTTTGAACTATCTCTGATTCATTTAGTATTTGTAACTAATGGTTGTGGATCCTGGTCTAGCCGCACCCCTTAACGGTATAAACTCCATTAGTGGTTATTTGGGGGGGTGACAGATAACTTGATAAACAAGGGTTAGTTTCAAAACAATGTTTTCCCGGTACATATACAAGTATCCCAGAGATTTACCGTGCTATTTATTATTTCAATAATAATAATAGTTTTACTACCATGAGTCCTTATAACGCTGCTTGACCCTGTTTCCAGATTATTGCCCCACTGATGTTATATAGCACACATCAACCAGAAATGACTAATTAAGTACTCATTTGACTACCCGTCACAGTTAGAGCGACTAACCACAAGTAGGGTCGTCACACCCAATGGATCCATCCTAAATTATCATGCTTTATTCATTAAATTTGCCGTTATAAGCTAAGGGGACTATGGATGCTATACCAGATATCAACTCATGTAATAAGATACACCACTTGTAATATGTAAATCACGAGTTTTTATATGCAAATCTCCCTCAAAATATATATTGAAAGAGGCCGTGAACTCACATGTGCTTCTCTAAAAGTCTGTGAATTCTCTTGAAATTGTCCAAACTGAAGATACTTTTATGAGTGTCCTATAATACATTATACGGCATTAAGATAAAATATTCTTCAAAGAATGATACCCGAGGTTCATCCGACACTCGACTCGTTGTAGATTATTTTTATAAAAAACTTTATAAAATTTTGTTTTTGTCAGTTACTTGTTAATATATATATATATATTTTCACAAATATATATATAAGTTAACTTCATAATGGAATAATGTCCCAACAAGATGTAATACACTAATATTTAACGTTAACATTTTAGAGTTATATTTTCTATCTAGAAATATATTATTAACGTTTTCTTGAGATTAAACCCGTTAGCCTAAACGTTTCAACTTACGGTTAGTACGAACTGAATCAATAATCACTAATTAATTCATTCTACTAGTTCGTAGATTTATAAATCTTAAATGTTTAGAAAGAAATAAATAAATAATCGAAATAAAATGTTTAATATACTAACAAGCTTGTTTAAAATAAATAAAGAAACAACAGAAACAAGCATCGAACTTAACTTTATAATTCTAAAAGTTCCAAGCTTACACAAGTTGTATTTATCTTTCTTTGATAGTCTATTGCACATTATTCAATTGAAGTCTATATGTACGTACGTGTCATGGTAGGCAAGAATTTTGAGCCAACAAATTATATGAATGTATGCTTATGTACATAATTCATTTTTATGTATACTGTTCTTCGGCTCTTAAATTTGGTCCAACCCGGTCCGACCAGTAAACTGATAAAATGACCGGTTCGTTGTCTTGTCCAATTCTGAAAACATTGGAAAATGCCCGTTAATTATACTAGTGTTCAGTTACGTCAATTTAGAATTTATCTAATCCAAGAATGTAGTTATGAAAATTAAAGAAGCGCGTTGCTTTTATATTTTTATCTGAGCTCTTTTTATCCCCTCTTGGCTTTCTCTTTTATTTTTTATTCAATTCATAGGTATGAAAAATTCGTCCATAATAGCGTCGACTAAATACAGTAATGTTCCACATTGTTTTAGATTGGATGAACACAAGAAAAAGCGATAACTAATATTTGAAATAGTATAAGTTTTATACCTTGTGTTAGCTCCAAAAACTACGTGAGAATGATTGACGATCAATTAGTCTTCATGGCTAGGCTAGTGGTTGGTGTTTAAGTGTATAGGATAGCTGGTATAAACAACACAGTGGTTTGGCGGAGGGTCTTTGTTGTCGCAGAAAGAAAAAAAAAGAAAAGAAGGGATTTTGATTTCTTTAGAAAGCAAAAAGAAAAGATGGTGAATATTTGTGTGTGTGTGTTTGGCTCTCACGGAGGATACATGGAATTTATGTGAATGGTCATTTCATTCAAAAAAGGTTTGAATATTTATACAGTATGTGATAAGATTTATCTGCAAGTGGCTTGAGATATCTATCCAAATGTAATGATTATAAAATCAATAATTTTAATATTATACTTACAACTTGCAAGTTAATAAATGTTACAGTCGGTGAAGGAGGAAAAAGAAACAAGAAGTAAGGGATTTGAAACTTAAGACGGCCAATATAGAGGGGTCGATTTGTTTAGGGCGGGTAGTGAAGCATTGAGCCTTGAACGTAATGTCTCAAGTTTTGATACAAACAGGTCTAAAATGAGATTCTTCGGGGTAAAAATTACTAGATTTAAGTGGTATAATTTATACCCGCTTGGGGTAGGAAACTATAAGTTTGAAGCGTGAGCGAGCAGGGTATATAAAATTGTCATCCGTGATTATAAAGATAGTGTAAAATATATACCTACTAATATAGTTATAAACACTACACTTATATATTTTTCTACCCCTGACTACTCATATTTTGTCCTGAAATCTTGACTTTGTACACGCTTACAAAATTAGAGATGTTTTTCCCGGATAATGTCTGACCAAATATTTAATCAACCAAACCGCAGCTAATAAAGGCATAAACATACTTAAATTATTTAAATCATAATTAAATATTAACCTGAAATTTGAGATCGTCACACACACCAAATGCTTCCGCAAAGTTTCTGACGAGGTGTGACAGATTGGTATCAGAGCCAATGGTTATAGAGAACTAGGATGCATTAGAGGTCCTAGACTATAGCCGGTTGGTTATCGTGTCGGGTAGAAGTGTTACACGTGTTCGTAAATATGCTAGACATATTTTACTTGCAATTATATATTATTTTTATTTTTACTTATATTTGAATTGTACATGTTACAGATGAATCCTGGAAACTATGTTATCATATCATCCTCTGAGGATGAATCAGGTCTAGTGGTTAACACGAATCCCAATGAAGGGTTGGCGCTGGGTGATGTGTACCTAATGAGAATCAAAAGTACGTGCCAGAAATTGAGGAGCAAGCTGACGAGGAGGTTCCAATATATAACGAGGCCAATGACGTGATAGGCATTGCTGACGAGATCGTACCTGACAACCCACTAGATGAACATCTACAAGAGGTTCCAGTCATGGATGAGGCGGACTTAATCAATTACGGACCAATGATGATCATGGACGGATCATCTGCGCCGAGTGAGGAGTTGCGGGCGGCAAATATGCAAGCATTATGTACCGTGTCCGATGACGAGAGTGTTGGGATAATTTCAACAGCATTTGAGAAGGGCGGACCATCCAACCCTAAAGCACCACGTGTATCCTACAGTGGATCACGGACTAGGCCTGATGAGAATGCCATCCGCTTTTCTCCGACTTCAGCCCAGCACAACGGTGATCTACACTTTCGTCCATACAAGGATTCATATGGTGCACACTCAATGCTTGAGTGGTAACTGTTATTGTAAGAAAAGTCTACCAATGGTAGATGAGTATCCCAATTACCACCAAAATCTATAACACATGCCCTTAACATATCTTCGAGGGTTTGAATTGTTCGTTCACTTTGGCCATCCGTCTGTGGATGATAGGCCGTACTCATGTCCAATCGAGTACCCAATGCTTCTTGTAATGTTTGCCAAAACCTTGAAGTAAAACGACTGTCCCGATCAGAAATGATAGCTTTTGGCACTCCATGCCTTGCCACAATTTCTTTGATGTATAACCTGGCTAATTTTTCCATTTTATCTGTTTCTTTTATTGCTAGGAAGTGTGCTGACTTCGTGAGTCTGTCAACAATTACCCAAATGGTATCATGTTTTTCTTTGGTTAGAGGTAACTTGGTAATAAAATCCATAGAAATTTGCTCCCATTTCCATTCTGGGATTTCCGGTGTTTGCAACATTCCTGATGGCTTTTGGTATTCGGCTTTTACTTTGGAACACGTTAAACATTTACTAACGTATTCGGAGATTTCTATTTTCATATTCGGCCACCAATATAATTTCTTCAAGTCCTGGTACATTTTATCAGAGCCTGGATGTACCGAATATCTTGACTTATGAGCTTCATCCATAACTTGTTTTCGCAAATTTCCAAAACGTGGAACCCAGATTCTATTCATGAAATAGCGGGTCTGATCTTGGTGAATCTCCAACTGTTTATCCTTGCCTCGTAAGGCTTCATTCTTGACATTTGTTTCCGTAAGCGCCTCAAGTTGTTGATCACGAATCTGGGATGGTAGATTCGAGTGGATAGTCATGCTCAAAGCCCTTAGTCTTATTGGCTTGACTCGCTCCTTGCGACTCAGGGCATCGGCCACCACGTTTGCCTTTCCTGGGTGATATTTGATTTCACAATCGTAATCGTTTAATAACTCTACCCAACGCCTCTGTCTCATATTCAATTCCTTCTGATTAAATATGTGTTGTAGACTCTTGTGATCTGTAAGGATCGTACACTTTGTCCCGTAAAGATAGTGTCTCCAAATCTTTAATGCAAATACCATAGCTCCTAGCTCGAGATCATGAGTTGTGTAATTATTCTCGTGCACCTTTAGTTGTCGTGATGCAAATGCGATGACCTTCTCCCGCTGCATCAATACGCATCCTAAACCTTGGTGTGACGCGTCACAATAGACGACAAAGTCTTGAGTTCCATCTGGCAAAGATAAAATTGGTGCACTACACAACATACGCTTTAATAATTGAAAAGATGACTCTTGCTTCTCGCCCCAGTTAAAATTTTTATCTTTCTGAGTTAGAGTCGTCAATGGTTTGGCTATCTTGGAAAGATGACTCTTGCTTCTCGCCCCAAATGACCAGTTTCCCCCAAATGATCAGTTTCCCCCACAGGGTTAGATCACCAAATTGACCCAAATTTTGTTCTGGCCATTAGATGGCTAGAAAATCGGATATGCTAACTTTATTTTTGAATGATAATAGTATATGATGATGATCCAGATAATTTTGTTTTAATCTGAAATCATTAAATTAGGATATGACCAGCCGACTAAGTGATAGTCGGGAAACGGATAACATGTCTTTTATCTTTGTGAATGTGGACGATCCAGATAATTTTGCTTTAATCTGGAATCGTGGATCTGGATGTAACAAAACTAGACAAGCGACTTCTTTATATGAGTCGTTCTAAATATATATATATGAGTGTTATTTGCTTAATTCTGTGACTCATGCATACTTATAATTCTGGTAATAAAAAAAATAAAAAAAAAGAGATTTGCGTCATAAAATTATCTTATTTCTTATCCTTATGTATTGAAGAATCATGGCACCAAAACGAGCAACGAGACAAAACAATCAGGAAGAAAACCCTATCATGACCCAGGAACAAATCAACCAACTGGTAGCATAGCAGGTAGCTACCGCTATAGCTAACTATGAAGCTACTCGTGTCGCTGCTGATGTGAGCGGTACTGGAGGATCAGGAACTAATGGAGGTATATAGAAATACTCCCAGTATTCCTGATTATCAAACATAAAAAAAAAGGAATTATATATAATATTAAAATTTACATGTCGTGAACAGGAGGCGGAGAGGGAAACCGAACCTGTTCATACAAGAGCTTTCTTAGCTGCAAACCTCGTTATTTCAATGGCTCTGAGGGAGCCATTGGCTTGGTACGCTTGATAGAAAGGCTGGAAACTGTGTTTAGTATAAGCAATTGTGCTGAGTAGAACAAGGTGAAGTACGCAGTGTGCACCTTCCAAGATGGAGCTTTATCATGGTGGAACTCGGTGACCGATCGATAGGACTGGAAACTACCAATCAGATGGCGTGGGGTGAGTTCACGAGGCTAGTACGTGATGTCTACTGTCCGAGAACCAAAATTCAAAAGTTGGAAGAAGAATTCTGGAAGCATTCCATGGAGGGTGTAGACATTGTGGGTTACACCAACCGTTTTCATGATCTGGCATTTTTATGTCCTTCACTGGTCACTCATGAATACAAAAGGATTGAAAGATACATCTGGGGACTTCCAACTCAGATCCAGGGAAATGTAACCTCTTCACGTCCAGACTCCGTAAACAGTGCGGTGCTAATCGCACACCAATTGACTGATCAAGCTGTACGAAAAGGGTTACTTGTCAAGAAGGCGGTAGAAAAGGGGAATGATTTCAAAAGAAAATGGAATGATAACAAGGTGAACAATCAGGGAAACTCGGGAAAAGGGCAAGGGAGTTATCAACAACAAAATCAAGGAACAATGAAGGCTTACGCGGCCACCGGACCACCAGTTAAGAAGCAGTACACAAGCAACTTGCCATTGTGTACAAAGTGTAACTACCATCACACTGGTCTGTGTGACCGTGACACCTGTCGCAGATGCAAGAAACCAGGCCACTGGGCCAAGAACTGTACAAATGTTGCGGTGGGAAATGCTCCGGCGGGAACTATGAAGCCGGTTTTGAATTGTTTTGAGTGTAACGCACCAGGACACCTCAAGAGGGACTGTCCAAAGCTGGCAAATCAAAATAGGGGAAGAGGAAGAGCCTTTGTGATGGGCGCCGGAGATGCGCACCAGGACCCGAACATTGTGACGGGTACGTTCCTCTTAAACAATCATTATGTTTCGGTTTTATTTGATACGGGTGCAGATAAGAGTTTTATATCAGCTGATTTTTGTCCATTCATTGATATTAAACCCACTAAATTAAGTGAAAAATACTCTATAGAATTAGCTGATGGAAAAATAATTGAAACCGGCGAAATAGTACGAGGGTGTACTATAAGTTTAGGTGACCGACCTTTTAGCATTGACCTACTACCCGTAGAACTTGGTAGTTTTGACGTAGTGGTCGGGATGGATTGGTTATCTAACAATCGGGCGGAAATAATTTGCCATGAGAAGAAGGTACGAATTCCACTTCCAATCGACGAGACGATTATAATTCAAGGTGAAAAGAGTGGAACCACGCTAAATATTATTTCATGTCTAAAGGCGCGGAAGTTTCTACAAAGGGTTGCCATGCCATTTTGGCACACGTGACAGAGAAGAAATTGAAAGAAAGAAAATTGGCAGATATACCAATTGTACGAGACTACCCAGAGGTGTTTCCAGAAGACTTGCCAGGAATCCCACCAACACGACATGTGGAGTTTCGAATCGATTTAACACCGGGAGCTGCTCCTATCACACGATCTCCTTATCGTCTAGCACCGTCTGAGATGCAAGAGTTGTCTAACCAACTCCAGGAGTTGTTAGACAAGGGGTTTATTAGGCCAAGCTCATCACCTTGGGGAGCTCCAGTACTGTTAGTAAAGAAGAAAGATGGGACATTTCGAATGTGCATCGACTATAGGGAGCTAAATAAGGGTAACCATTAAGAACCGTTATCCACTCCCTAGGATCGATGATCTATTCGATCAACTACAAGGTTCAAGTTGCTATTCAAAAATCGACCTTCGATCAGGTTCTCATCAACTAAAAGTGAAAGAATAAGATGTCTCGAAGACGGCGTTCAGAACTCGCTATGGTCATTACGAGTTTCTAGTAATGCCTTTTGGGCTAACAAATGCGCATGCGGTCTTCATGGATCTAATGAACAGGGTATGCAAACCCTATCTAGATAAATTTGTTATAGTCTTCATTGATGATATTTTAATTTACTCAAAATCTAAAGAAGAGCATGCACAACACCTCAAACTTATTTTGGAACTGCTCAAGAAGGAGAAATTGTATGCCAAGTTTTCCAAGTGTGAATTCTGGATTCAAGAAGTGCAATTTCTTGGTCATGTCGTGAATCATGATCGAAGGAATTCACGTAGACCCCACGAAGGTGGAAGCGATTAAGAATTGGGAAGCACCTAGAACTCCAAAAGAGATCAGACAATTTTTGGGTTTAGCAGGGTATTACCGTCGATTCATCGAAAATTTCTCCAAGATAGCCAAACCATTAACGACTCTAACTCAGAAAGATAAAAATTTTGACTGGGGCGAGAAGCAAGAGTCGTCTTTTCAATTATTAAAGCGTATGTTGTGCAGTGCGCCAATTTTATCTTTACCAGATGGAACTCAAGACTTTGTCGTCTATTGTGACGCATCGCACCAAGGTTTAGGATACGTATTGATGCAGCGGGAGAAGGTCATCGCATATGCATCACGACAACTAAAGGTGCACGAGAAGAATTACACAACTCACGATCTTGAGCTAGGAGTTGTGGTATTTTCATTAAAGATTTGGAGGCACTATCTTTACGGGACAAAGTGTACGATCTTTACTGATCACAAGAGCCTGCAAGACATATTTAATCAGAAGGAATTGAATATGAGACAGAGGCGTTGGGTAGAATTATTAAACGATTACGATTGTGAAATCAAATATCACCCAGGGAAGGCAAACGTGGTGGCCGACGCCCTGAGTCGTAAAGAGCGAGTCAAGCCAATAAGAGTAAGGGCGTTGGGTATGACCATCCACTCGAATCGACCATCCCAAATTCGTGATCAACAATTGGAGGCGCTTACAGAAGCAAATGTAAAGAATGAAGCTTTGCGAGGCATGGATAAGCAGTTGGAGATTCGCCAAGATCAGACCCGCTATTTCATGAATAGAATTTGGGTTCCACGTTTTGAAAATTTACGGAAACAAGTAATGGATGAAGCTCATAAGTCAAGATATTCGGTACATCCAGGCTCCGATAAAATGTACCAGGACTTGAAGAAATTATATTGGTGGCCGAATATGAAAATAGAAATCTCTGAATACGTTAGTAAATGTTTAACGTGTTCCAAAGTAAAAGCCGAATACCAAAAGCCATTAGGAATGTTACAACAACCGGAAATCCCAGAATGGAAATGGGAGCAAATTTCTATGGATTTTATAACCAAGTTACCTCCAACCAAAGAAAAACATGATACCATTTGGGTAATTGTCGACGGACTCACAAAGTCAGCGCACTTTCTAGCAATAAAAAAAACAGATAAAATGGAAAAATTAGCCAGATTATACATCAAAGAAATTGTGGCAAGGCATAGAGTGCCAAAAACTATCATTTCTGATCGGGACAGTCGTTTTACTTCAAGGTTTTGGCAAACAATACAAGAAGCATTGGGTACCCGATTGGATATGAGTACGGCCTATCATCCACAGACGGATGGCCAAAGTGAGCGAACAATTCAAACCCTAGAAGATATGTTGAGGGCATGTGTTATAGATTTTGGTGGAAATTGGGATACTCATCTACCTTTGGTGGAATTTTCTTACAATAACAGTTACCACTCAAGCATTGAGTGTGCACCATATGAATCCTTGTATGGACGAAAGTGTAGATCACCGTTGTGTTGGGCTGAAGTCGGAGAAAAGCGGCTCACTGGACCAGAGATTATTCAAGAAACCACCGATAAGATTTTCAAAATCAAAGATCGTCTAGTAGCAGCGCGAGATAGGCAAAAGAAATATGCTGACATTCGAAGGAAACCGTTAGAGTTTAGAGTCGGAGACAGGGTCTTGTTAAAAGTGTCACCGTGGAAAGGTGTACCTAGATTTGGAAAGCGTGGAAAGTTAAACCCGAGGTATATTGGTCCTTTTGAAATCTTGGAGAGGATAGGTCCAGTATCTTACAAACTTAAGTTACCACAAGAGCTAAGCAATGTGCATCCCACATTTCATGTGTCAAACTTAAATAAGTGTTTATCTGATGAAACACTTACAGCACCGATTGAAGAAATTCATGTGAATGATAAATTGAATTTTGTGGAAGAACCAGTAGAAATTACTGACTGGAAGATTCATAAGACACGGCGTAGTCGTGTCAAGTTGGTCAAAGTCCGATGGAATTCTAGGCGAGGACCCGAGTTTACATGGGAGAGCCTAGATCACATGAAAAAGAGATACCCCTCTCTATGTAAACAAAATCAGTGACGTCTTGAATCAAATTTCGAGACGAAATTTCAGCAACGGAGGGAGAACGTGACGATCTCAAATTTCAGGTTAATATTTAATTATGATTCAAATAATTTAAGTATGTTTATGCCTTTATTAGCTGCGGTTTGGTTGATTAAATATCTGGTCAGGCGACATCCGGGAAGAACATCTCTAGATTTGCAAGCGTTTTCAAAGTCTAAGATTTCAGGACAAAATATGAATAATCCGGAGTGGAAATATATATAAGTATAGTGTCCATATTTATATTAGTGGGTATATATCTTACACCATCTTTATAGTCCTGGATGACACTTTTTATACCCGGCTCGCTCGCGCTATAAATTTATATTTTCCTACCCCAAACGGGTATAAATTATACCACTTTAATCTAGTATTTTATTTCGGAAATCTCGAGTTAAATTTATCAGTAACCAAACTCGAGACATTACGTTCCACGCTCGAAATCCGACACCCAACAACCACCTAAGGAAAACTTTTTACTTTTTAGTCGATTGGGTTTAAATCCAATGAACCGATATATTTATTTTGATTCAATCGGAACTAGAATGTCATCAATGCTTAACTTGTAAGAGTTAATAATATTATAAAAATATCTCAA
>JBCNJP010001839.1:0-85127 GCA_039602395.1 Deinandra increscens subsp. villosa | reverse complement strand
TTAGTTTTTTATAATCTTCTTATTCAGTTTGGAGAATAGAGGCAAACTTGATGATGAACTAAAGAGAGCTGATGCAGTTGTTCTTACCTATGCATGTGATCAGACTTCAACATTTGATCGGTTGAGTACTTTCTGGCTTCCAGAACTTAGACGATTAGGGGTATGCCTTCTATTTGGATGAGATTAGAATTTTATGGTTCTAGAGGTACAGAAAACTGATGCTTGCTTGATTAATAAGATTTTTAGGCATCATTTACTTACTTTCTTCCATGAAGTTGGTTAGCAAGAATGTTCTTGCATATATTAGGTGATATACTTGTGGATAGAATCATGTATATGACCACTAATGAAAGGACAAAAAACATATATATGTGTCAAGTTTGCAGAAGTTGCTAGGTGCTATGAGGTCGGTGGACTGGGGAGTTGCGAATAGTCGGCCTGGGCAGGGAGTACTCGGGGAGTATTTGGACATGGTAATTTAATTATAAAGAAAATAAATCTCTAGAAATTATATACATGTTCAAATACTAATATTTATAACAAAATATGTGAACATTAATATATGTCAATAAATGTTCAACAATCAAGAGCATAATCACTTTTGCATAGTGGTGGAACCAACTTTTGTTTAATGGAGGTCATAATATAGTTTTATATTTTTAAACTTTTAAATGTATATAAGTATATTAGACCTTTTACCAATATGCATAACAAGGACTATAAGCATCGATGGAGAGAGGGGATAAGAGTGTCGCCAATCAAATGCGATTTTGACCGCCTATACCCAATGTTGACAGCTTACCATCGAGGTTGACCGATTGACGAGTGTGCCTACTCTAGGCGGATTACACAAAAGTGCCTTGGCAGCCCTCCACCTAGCGACTCCTCGGCCGCCTAGACCGATTTTTTGCAACATTGATATGTGTACACAACCATCCATCCACCCACTCACATGCAATTAGCTCACACATACATATATGTATGTGTATATGCATTTCATACACACATATGTGTGTGCGTGTGTGCATGCATGCATGCATGTAATTCTTATTATTTACTGTTTTTGAAGGATTAGTTATTTAGGTTTCCTTTCATAGTTGGTGTAGAGTTTACTCTAATTGCTACGTCACTGAATGGACGGTCGTAATTTTGTTATTTAGTTTTTTTCACCTGCTTTTTGAATGTTGCTTTATAGGCTCATTCATTACTCCCACTTCATCGATCATTAGCCAATTATAAACCAAGAATTTGTTAAGAACCGAACTATGTAGAAATAGAAAACAACTTGGATTAAAATAACACCTTTATGATGTAGATGCTAGAAATAGAAAACAACTTGGATGAAAATAACACCTTTATGATGTAGATGCTGCTGGGTTTGGTGGGGCCTTGATTTGGGCATTTACTTGAAGATATGGGATTTGGGCCTATCTTAGCCTAGTTTTGTTTTATTGTTCCTTAAGATAGAAACTCTAGATCATCTCTCTATATATCTCATTATGTACTTGTAATACGCCACGATTGAGGCAGATAACAATAAAAGAAATACCTGGTTGTCGCATGTAGACATATGTCACATTGACCAAACCATGTAAAATTCTCGTGTTCCTATCTAACTTTCTGCATTTACGATTGTGTGTTTGTTCTAATACCCGATTCCCTAACAGAGACACATTTACAGGTGAAAGTTCCTGTTATAGTGGCAGGTTGTAAGGTTGATTTAAGAGATGAGCAGCAAGCAGTTAGTTTGAAACCTGTAATGCAACAGTTTCGGGAGATTGAAACTTGTATTGAATGTTCAGCATACAGACATATTCAGGTAATGTGTGCTGTTTTTAAAACTTCCAACCTTTTATGCTGTAGTATAAATTTGTATAAGGAATCTAGCTATATTTATATTCTATTTGCCTAAATTGCTGAAATATTGAGAACTTGAGATTTTGACTAGCTTGGGCAGCTTTTGAAATTGGAAATAAGGGTCTACTATTGTGACTTGAAGTCCAAAAAGTTACCTATTTACCCCTTTTGAAATGATTATCTGATTATTGGGACTTGAAGTCGATATACTATGTTTTTAGTGCTGGATAAACACATTGTGCTTATGGCATGGGCTTCTATGTCATACTTGTTTGTATATATGCTTTTGCTTCTTGATATTTGTTACTTGCTATTTATTGAACACATGTTTTTTTGGCTCCGAATATTTGTTACTTGTTTTCAGTACATGTTTTTTTCCGAGCCTAGGGTCCTCCTGGGTGCGGCCTCTTTATCCTTTGAGATAAAGGTAAGGTTTGCCCTCATCTCACCGTCCCAAGATCCTACTCTTCGAGTGAGATTTTACTGGGTTTGTTTATTTGTTTGGCTAACAACAAACATCTAATTATCTGATTATTACATCTTCAATCAATAGCACATCTAAACCCTCTTTTCACAACCTTAAATATCACAAGTTCACAACTGATGATCTGATTCTGAGCTAGACTTGTTAAATTTTTGTATTTTGAATATATTTTCAGATTGCAGAGGTTTTTTACGACGCCCAGAAGGCTGTACTTTATCCAACGGCCCCACTATTTGACCAGGAGGCACAAACATTAAAACTCAGATGTGTGAGGGCTCTAAAGAGGATATTTATTCTCTGTGATCATGATAGAGATGGTGCCCTAAGTGATGCCGAGTTGAATGATTTCCAGGTTCTATTTGCGGGCCTAGTTATATTTGATAACTTGTATTTTTCTTATTTTAGAGGTGGCAAAATAAACGGGTCGGACGGTTTGGGTCACAGGTAAAATTGGATAATTTTTGGTACTTATCAGGCTGGGTGAAACAGCTTCTGTCCAAATTTGTGTCAATCATTCGTGTGTCAAATATGAATACAAAAGATTTATTTCAGTTTAATCTATTTTTTTGTAGAATATCTTAGGACCTTGTATGTGTTCAAAATACTCTTTGGGTGTCTTTTGAGCCATTGTCTTTTTTTTTTCAAATTTTTTTATGTTTTACCCATTTGACCCATTAGAGATAAAACGGATGCTTTATTGACCTTGGAGAAGCCAACCAAAGTGTCAAAACAATCAAAACACAACCCATCCGACCCTTGCTATATGGAATACAGGTCAAAGTGGACATTGGTCAAAATTGGTAAATCTTTGGCGCGACCTAGGTTTTGTTGAACCCTGAAACAGTTGTCGAAATTTTCATTTTTGTTTTGGTAAATGATTATGGTGTAAAATTTGACACGAAAATACATTAGTTCAAAATGATAATAATAATATAATTTTTTAAACATTTAAAATGGTTTTGGAGGCTATATGCCATTAAATACACTTTGGATGAACTTTGACTTGGTGTTTTTGAATTCACCTGTTTGACCCATTAAAGACAAAACACAAGCAAAACCAAAATTGCAACCCATAGTTATGTCTTTTATTAATAAGTTTCTATTTCTATGGTGTCTATATGTTTTCTATACAATGTAGATTCGTAGAACGTTAACAAGAAAAATTTAATTGTGTGATTTTGAACAGATTAAATGCTTTAATGCTTCGTTGCAGCCCTCAGAAATAGTGGGCATAAAAAGTATTGTGCATGAAATATATCCCAAAGGTCTCAATGAGAATGGTCTAACATTAACAGGCTTCCTTATACTTCATGAAATCTCTATTGAGAAAGGTCGTCTAGAGACATGGACTGTTTTAAGAAAATTTGGTTACAATAATGACATCAGGCTTCGTGATGATCAGCTCCTGCCTCCAATTAAAAGAACAGCTGATCAGGTAAATTATTTATTTTGTGTGGTGGTCTGATATTGATATAGAAGATGATGGTCACTGATTTAATTTCAAAATAGCTAGCTTGCAAAGCAAGTTATCTTCTTTTATATGATTGTTTTCGTACTTTTGTAGAGTGTGGAGCTGACAAGTGAGGCTGTGGAATTTCTCAGAAAAGTTTTTACCTTGTTTGACTGTGATGGTGTATGTTCTACCATCTTTTCTTTTGGATTTAGTTGCTTATTCTGTTCTATGATAACTTTGTGAAGCTTTCAAAAGTGAATTTCGGGGTTCACTGTATTTTCATTTAAACTATGTATGTCTTTCTCTTTGTTCAAAATGTGAGAATGGAGTTGAAAGTATGCCCATTTTTAACCAGGATGGTGCTCTTAATGCACTTGAGCTAAATGGCCTTTTTTCTACTGCACCAGAAAGGTACTGTAACTTTCCCCCCATTATTGTAGTTATTGTTTTCTCTTTGCTTTTTTTTTTTTTTTGTATATTTTGGAACAGACGTAATCAATGAATATTTACTACATATAAGAGCCACATAATGTTTCCTTTTTCTAGTGACCATGAGAACTTGTTATCAGCAAACTCATGGGACCTGGGCAGGCTGTCTTCAAGGGGTTAGAGGCAGAAAATCAGTGGAAGTTGTATGCGAACTTGAGACCTGAAAAGGGACTCGGATGTTTAACATTGCGCCAATGTTGGATATGAGTCGTATGACTAAAACTAAAAAGTTTAATTGGGATGTTTGGGAGCATTAATACTTATTTTTTACTCAGAGATATGTGTTTGGAATTGCTTTATAACTACATATTTATAAAATCCAGAAAAGATGAAAATCACAGGGTAGCTGCAGTTTATTAGTTCCCATGTGCATTTGAATATTTGATGAACATTATGCATAAAAAAATTGGAATTTTCTTACATTACAGTCCTTGGAGTGAGGCTCCATATGCAAATGCTGTAGAAAAAAATGCATTGGGAGGATTATCACTCAATGGATTTTTGTCAGAGGTGAGTATATATATATAACTTATCAACTATTTTTTTATGAATATTTTTGTGTCAGTTGATCGATTGAAATTGGTCTAGTTTTTGTAATCCTATAACCCTACTTACTAGTTAGATAGTGTTAAATGACTTTTCTGTAAGGGGGATTTTTAATTTCTGCTGATTTTTTTTTGTTGTGGGATGCAGTGGGCTCTAATGTCAGTTTTAGATCCAGTTATTACAGTTGAGAACCTGATATACATTGGATATGCTGGTGATCCTTCTTCTGCAGTAAGAGTTACCCGAAAAAGACGTGTTGATCGCAAGAAGCAAAACTCTGATCGAAATGTCTTCCAGGGATTTGTTTTTGGACCAAAAGAGGCTGGAAAATCCTCAATTTTGCATTCTTTTGTTGGAAGGTCTTTCATCTAATCTAGATAAGTTTTTCAGAGGGGGTGAAAATGGCGGGTTAGGTAACGGGTAATTTTTTGTTAGATGTCGAAACGTGTAGGTGCGGTTGACCCAAGATATTTTTGTCCTGTTTCTTTTAGTTTTCTATAGATATATAGTGTCACAAATATGATTACAAAATCATATGATGTTGATATTCTAATTTCCTGTATGATTTAAAATGCTTTTGGTTTAGAATTCAGTTTATTAACTTTTGACCCGTTTTTTTTAGCTATATATTTGAGCTTATCTGTTTTACCCATTCATAATTAAATGGTTGAGGTTGCCACCTCTACAGGCAACTCTGGAGGATTTGTGCAATAGCGGTTTTCATCATTAGTTTTCCTTGTGCATTTTAATTGTCTGCCTGCTAATAGTTATCACGTCTTTCTCTTTTAATGGTTTCAACTGCAGATCATTTTCTGAAGTTTACATGCCAACGAATGAGGAACAATATACGGTTAATATTGTTAGTCAACCTGATGTAAGTACATTTCTTTTTGACCTCATGTTATACAGCTCGATATCCTTGATGAATATGTGCTTGTTTTACTTTTAGATATTAGTAGAACTGACAATTTTGACCCATTTACTTATCAATGTGTTGCTTGTGGGTTATGTTATGTTTCTAATGGGCCTAAAGTCACCCAAGTGTATTTCTAATGTATAAAATTCTTAAAATTCGTTTTATGTAAGAACCTAAATACTATTGAAATAATATAAATATTTCGGAAAAGTGTTTCTGGTCAACCCAATCTGACCGTTTCAACCCATGTACAACAAAATGTCTCGTGTTGACCCATTACCCAACCCATCCATTTTGGAAATTCTACATAATTTTGTTTGTTAATTTTCGCTTTTATTGGATTTCTTCTCTCGTTGATTTTATGTCAACTCCTCATTCTTACAGGGGACAGAAAAAACTTTGATTTTGCGAGAGATACCTGAAGATTCTGTTGAAAAGTTGCTGAGTCATCAGGATGCTTTGGCAGCCTGTGACGTAGCAGTTTTTGTTCATGACAGGTAACTGGATTCTGTTCTAAATATCTAGATGTGTCATAATGTGCTGTTAAAAACGTAGTGGCCTGATGTGGTCTAATCTGGCTGGGTGACCGGAAACACTTCTGCCTAAAATCTTTTGAGTTATTCATTATAATTTCTGTTAAAGTATGGTTACACAAATTACATATTTATGTCTATTAAAAGTATATTTTAGATGATTTGCTATTTGTTTGTTCTTTACGGCTGCTTATTTTGATCTTCAATTGTAGTTCAAACGAGTCTTCATGGATACGAGCAACAGAGTTACTCGTTCAAGTTGCTAGTCATGGGGAATCTACTGGCTATGAGGTTCCTTGCATCATTGTTGCAGCTAAAGACGACCTCGAACCTAACCCAAAGGCAATACAAGACTCAACAAGGGTATACAATATACATACATCTTTATTGATTTGGTGTCCCCCTTTTAACCCTTTTTTTTCAAAAAAATTATCACACTTGGAATGAAGCACAACCTATATTGATCCCCTCATATGTAAATGGAGCCTTAATTGCAAATAAAAGCATAATGTGTAGTTGTGTACCATAGTTGTTAAAGGCTCAAAGGGTGAGCCACGAGTCTAGGCACAAGGCACTAAAAAGTTGAGGCCCGAGATATAAGCAAGGTGCTTAAATTTCGCCAGAATATTCAGGATTAGGCCTGAAACGCACTGGAATATGGCTGAATCTCGTCGTAAGCTCTCCTGAGCTTGTGAGGGCTGCAAGGAGCTTTTTCTGTGCCTAGCCTGGCACGAGCCCCTAGGCGCATACCTAATGCGCCTTTTACGACTATGATCTTTACTCATCCATGATTTCTCATTTTCATCTACATTTCAAATTAATAAATTATTTAATGAAATGGAATATTTGTTTTTCTAGGTGAGCCAAGATATGGGAATAGAAGCTCCTATACCGATAAGCGCAAAATTGGGAGACTTCAATAACGTATTTAGGAGAATTGTGAGAGCAGCCGAGCACCCTCATTTGAGCATTCCCGAAACTGTAGCCGGGAAAAGTCGGAAACAGCATTGCAAGCTTCTTAATCGTTCCCTAATGGTTGCTTCAGGTAAAGCCGAAATATTTTCAAGACTATGACATTATCATCGATGTTATTAAAAGTGTTTAAATTTTAGTCATTTCAAACCCAAAAAGAGGTGACCATAGTTCCCTTTAAATGATGATACTTAAACAAGGATCTAGGTGGAACATTGTAGGGGTATTACGGTCATTTTCTCAAAAGTGACAAATGCACAACTTCTTTTTTGCAACTTTAACGAATACAACAACTATACCCAGTAAAATCTGATCCACCACTAGAGGTATGAGGATGGTAATATGTAGGCAAACTTTTCCTCTATCCCAAAGGTTAGAGTGGCTGCTTTCAGGAGACACCCAACTCCAAACCGAGTAAACGTGAAAAAGTATATTAGAAACATATATTTCCTCACTTGAAAGGTAAAAAGCAACGGTTTTTTCCTCCAGTAGTACTAATTTTCGAGATTTTTTCCAAAGTTTTGTTATATATATTGAGAATCGCCCCTTGGATTATCATCCCATGACTTATCGGTTATCGCCCCCGCAAAATATTTTGTCAAGCTTCGCCACTGGTTAGGTTAACACATGGATGAATGCTTAATTCTGTTTTACTCTAACATAACAATTCTGTTGCGGGTCATATGGAACTGAAGCAGAGTTTATTTACCAAAACATTAAAAACCCGACTTTTCTGAGTACTCACTTTGCCAGTTTATGTATGTTTCTCAGTGGGAGCCGCTGTTGCAGTTTTTGGGTTAGCTGCATATCGTGTTTATGCTGCAAGGAAGAATGCTTCATCGTAAGATATCAGTCGCTCTAAACTCCACAAATTGAACTTGATCGCGTTTTCTTACATGCATATTTGTAAAGAAATATGTTGCT
Source organism: Deinandra increscens subsp. villosa (assembly GCA_039602395.1). Lineage (NCBI taxonomy): Eukaryota > Viridiplantae > Streptophyta > Magnoliopsida > Asterales > Asteraceae > Deinandra > Deinandra increscens. Next base: position 76,953 of record JBCNJP010001839.1, on the reverse strand, counting down.
AGCTTTGTTTGAATAGGTCTTATATTTTTGTTTCTAAAGGTGATTTCATTTTTTAAAACCAAAGTAGTACCCTCTCCCATCACATATAAGGTTGCAACAACTTGTTTGTAAGGCAAATATGTTCAAGATCTATCACCAAATGGATGTTGACCCTTTGTCCACATCATAAACTTTTACCGAATTATCCATTCTTATTACAAGAGAACAACTTCAAATTTGTAGCGATATAGAGAACTTGAAGGCAAGGAGGAATTTAAACCGAAATCATTTCGGACAAGTAATAAACTTTAGGAATATGTATGATAGTGCTAGAACAAGCATTCGATGTTAGTCGGGGGGGGGGGGGGGATACCTTATTGTTGCGGAGGTGGGAGTGTGAGACTTACGTTTGAGTCGTACATTAGTCCTTTGTGAGACTTGAATGAAAGGCTGAAGGATTGATGATCCGTTTTAGATGGCAATGGCTTATGCATTAGTCGCTCTAAAACCGAATATCTCTTGTGTAACTTCAACATGGCTAACAATGCGATTTTTAGGGGAGTATATTGATTTGGTGTTTCTTATGCGTATGGGGCTATACGCATAACTTTCCATTTGTAAGAAATGGTTGAAGCGTATGAAAGTCATAAGCATCACTTTTCATGCATATGAGATCTGCATAGGATTTCGTAGCCCGAATTGTAATTCAAATAGGTTGCTTTAATAGTAGGTGTAAATGTTAGCTTCTTTTTATGTACGCCTTTTGTTGTAGTTGAGACTCTAGTCTTAATTGTGTCTTTAGTTTATGTTGTTCTTTTAGTCTTAGTTACGCGTTTGGTCTTTTCTACTCTATTCTTCTAGAGTTTTGTGTCTTAATGCTCTTTTATCTGCTTTGTTATTTGCTATTTTTTTTAAACGGCAGTATAAATATTATTAAAAAAGCTCACAAAGGAGCAAAAATAAAATTACATAACAAGGAGGGGATTCAATATCCATTTATTAATACTTACTTTTTATGCTATTCTATATTTACCCTTAAAAATGATGTTTTTAGATCTCTTTAAAAGTGGATAAAGGTAACATGTGTTATCATCTCACAATTCTTCAACCCTATCGTCGAGTCTAAGTTTTATTTTATTTATATTTTTATAACTGATTGATAATTATAAAAATTTAAGATGGGTTCAAATGACACTCGTCAAATTACCTAGAATATATATACTTTTTTGACCGACCATTTATTAAAAAAAAACTAGCAAGTTGATAGAATACAACAAACAGAAAATCCATCAAGAACAACAAAATCTCCTAAGAAAAGCATCCCATGAATTGCTAGAAACCTTACATCGCTAAGAAACGAAAACAACTACCACACTCATATTCATCAATAAATTTCAAACCTTGAACTTCAGGATTTTTCACCCAACCAAGGATTATGACTGTAACATCCTGAAACCCGTTTTATGTTAAATTTATTTAAAATAGTTGCGTGGAGTTTTGGGTAAGGATTTTTTTAAATAATAACCCAATATGAAATAACTGAACGACGATTTCAGATAACTAACAGAGGCATTACCCACTCACCCGATCATCTCCACTTCGAGGGTGACAGTGACTGCCACGTCCCCTATGGGGAATCTCGTACATCAGCCATGCACTCAACCAGGACCTCAGTTCAGGGGAAAACTGGCCCACTGTCATAAAACCCCCTGTGAGGATTGAACCTCTGACCTCTCAGTCAGAAACGCAACCTTCACCCAGATACCATTGAGACAATTGCTCGTCGGTTTTGATGTTTTAATTAGTTACTAAATTCATAAAGTAACTAATAGGAAATTCAAAGAAATTGGGGGTGATATGTGTAAAATATTAGTAAGTGGGTAGATTTAGAAAGAAAGACTAAAGTAGAGGGGGACAATATATAAAATCCAGGTTGATGATAGAAGACATTCAACAAAATCTGGTACATGTAAAATCAATTAGTAGATGTAGACATATGCCTAATATTTTGGTACAAGTACAATCTGGCATACACCAAATTTTATCTTTTATACTACTTCTAAAGATTGAAACATTACCATATTACCTATGTTTGTTGCTTTTTGGACTTTAATTTTTTTTATATCTACTATTCTTTACCGAAAAAATACATTGAGCATCAGTATCATGTAAAAATTAAAAAAATAAACTTTGATTCTTGATTTAATGTTCATTACCTGTGTAATACACTTTCTAGACTAATCTGGACATCGGTAGAGAAATCTTCAATGGCAAATTTCACTACACACTGATCGCAAGAGTTCAAGCTGATCAATATAGTTTTCTAACACAGCCGATTTCTGAAAATGAACAAAGGAATGTTGTATTTAGTTAATTACGCTGCATTAAGCATAAATATTTTTAAAAAACATTCTGCTTAGATTCTTAAGTTTAAATCGGGATAAAGGGAAGTCTCATCTCCATTGATTGCTATGTTTAGATGGGACGACAGAGAGCATGCCTGAGTTGTGCATTAAATTTTAGTCGTTAAAAGTTCACATATAAATAAAATTGCTTATCATATTATATACACATCATAATCTTACCTGAATCAAATAAGTTTTTAGCTTATGAGTTCCGTAAGCGGGCCAGCAAAAGGGTAGCAAAACACTAACACATTAGCAAGAGCATCCCTTATCATACTTATTAGATTCTTGTTGCTCATTTTTGGATCACTACGATAAACATTTATCACCGGTGTGTGCTTCCGAAGTCTTTACTGATCATCAATGTCGGAGAGAGGCTTTAGTTCTTGTGGCGTGGGTCTTGGCGGACGGATTAGCTCCGGTGCACATCTTTAGGTAATAAGGGACTATGGATTTGTGACATTTTTGGTTTGTGTTATTGCTACATTGTTGTTAATGTTAGGTAATTTATTAGATGATGATGATAGAAAACATCTAAAAAAATTCAGGTTGATGATAGAAGACATTCAATAAAATTCTATTACATGTAAAATCAATGAGGAGATGTAGACATATGCCTAATATTTTTAATACAAGTACAATCTGGCATACAACAAATTTTGTCTTTTATCCTACTTCTAAAGATTGAAACATTACCATATTACCCATGTTTGTTTCTGTAACAGCCCAGGCCCGTCGCAACCAAGATATTGTCCGTTTTGGCAGCCGGCATGCCCTCAAACATCCGCCCTTCACGGTTTTAAAACGCGTCTTGGTAGCGGGAGGTATCCACATCCTTATAAAGCAGTGTTTAGTTCTCCTCCCCACCGATGTGGGATGTCACAATCCACCCCCCTTAGGGGTCCAGCGTCCTCGCTGGCACACCGGCCGATGTCCGGCTCTGATACCATCTGTAACAGCCCAGGCCTGTCGCAACCAAGATATTGTCCGCTTTGGCAGCCGGCATGCCCTCAAACATCCGCCCCTCACGGTTTTAAAACGCGTCTTGGTAGGGGGAGGTATCCACACCCTTATAAAGCAGTGTTTAGTTCTCCTCCCCACCGATGTGGGATGTCACAGTTTCTTTTTGGACTTTAGTTTTTTTATATCTATTATTCTTTACTGAAAAATCCATTGAGCGTCAATTTCATGTAAAAATAAAAAAAAATAAACTTTGATTCTTGATTTAATGTTCATTACCTGTGTAATACACTTTTTGACTAATCTGAACATCGCTAGAGAATTCTTCAATGGCAGATTTCACTACACACTGATCGCAAGAGTTCAAGCTGACCAAAATAGTTTTATAACACAACCGATTTCTGAAAATGAACAAAGAAATGTTGTATTTAGTTAATTACGCTGCTCTAAGCATAAATATCTTTAAAAGATTCTGCTTAGATTCTTAAGTATAAATCGGGATAAAGGGAAGCCTCTTCTCCATTGATTGCTATGTTTAGATGGATTGGCAGAGAGCTTTCCAGAGTTGTGCGTTACATTTTAGCCATTAAAAGTTCACATATAAATAAAATTGCTTATCATATTTTATACACATCATAATCTTACCTGAATCAAATAAGTTTTTAGCTTATGAGTTCCTAAAGCCGGCTAGCAAAAGGGTAGTAAAACACTAACACATTAGCAAGAGCATCTCTGATCACACTTATTGGATCCTTGTTTCTCATTTTTGGATCACTAAGATGAAAATTTATCACCGGTCTGTGCTTCCGAAGTCTTTGCTGATCATCAATCTCGGAGAGAGGCTTCAGTTCTTGTGGCGTGGCCGCGTGGGTCATGCCAGACAGATTAGCTCCGGTTCACATCTTTGGGTATTAAGGGAGTATGGATTTGTGACATTTCTTATTTGTGTTATTGCTACATTGTTGCTAATGTTAGTGAATTTATAAGATGATGATGATAGAAGACATCTAACATAATTCATGTTGATAATATAAGACATTTAACAAAATTCTGGTACATGTAAAATCAATGAGGAGATGTATGCCTAATATTTAGGTACAAGTACAATCTGGCATAGAACAAGTTGTGTCTTTTATCCTACTTCTAAAGATTGAAACATTACCATATTACCTATGTTTGTTTCTTTTTGGACTTCAATTTTTTTATATCTACTATTCTTTACCAAAAAATCCATTAAGCATCAGTTTCATGTAAAAAAATTAAAAAAAATAAACTTTAATTCTTGATTTAATGTTCATTACCCGTTTAATACACTTTCTTGACTAATCTGAACATTGCTAGAGAATTCTTTAATGGCAGATTTCACTACACACTGATGCAAGAGTTCAAGCTGACCAAAATAGTTTTATAACACAGCTGATTTCTGAAAATGAACAAAGGAAGTCTCTTCTCCATTGACTGCTATGTTTAGATGGGTCGGCAGAGATCATTCGTGAGTTGTGAGTTACATTTTAGCCGTTAAAAGTTCACATATAAATAAAATTGCCTATCATATTTTATACACATCATAATCTTACCTGAGTGAAATAAGTTTTTAGCTTATGAGTTCCTAAAGCCGGCAAGCCAAAGGGTAGTAAAACACTAACACATTAGCAAGAGCATCCCTAATCACACTTATTGGATTCTTGTTTTTCATTTCTAGATCACTACGATAAAAATTTATCACCGGTCTGTGCTTCCGAATTCTTTGCTGATCATCAATATCGGAGAGAGGCTTCTGTTCTTGTGGCATGGGTCTTGCCGGGCGGATTAGCTTTGGTTCACATCTTCGGGTATCAAGGGAGTATCGATTTGTGACATTTCTTGTTTGTGTTATGGATACATTTTTGCTAATGTTAGTGAATTTATAAGATGATGATGATAGAAGACATCTAACAAAATTCAGGTTGATGATAGAAGACATTCAACAAAATTCTGGTACATGTAAAATCAATGAGGAGATATGGACATATGCCTAATATTTATAAACGTACAATCAATGAGATAACATACAACTAATTTTGTCTTCTATCTTACTTCTAAAGGTTGAAACATTACCATATTACCTATGTTTGTTTCTTTTTGGACTTCAATTTTTTTATATCTACTATTTTTTACCGAAAAATTCATTAAGCATCAGTTTCATGTAAAAATAAAAAAAAATAAACTTTGATGATTAAATATTCATTACATGTGCAATACATTTTCTTGACTAATCTGAATATCGCTAGAAAATTCTTCAATGGCAGATTCCACTCCACACTGATCGCAAGAGTTCAAGCTAACAAAAATTGTTTTCCAACGTACCTGATTTCCGAAAATGAACAAAGGAATGTTTTATTTAGTTAATTACGTTGCTTTAAGCATAAATATCTTTAAAAGATTCAATTTAGATTTTTAAGTTTAAATCGGGATAAAGGAAGTATCTTCTACATTGATTGCTACGTTTAGATGGGTCGGCAGAGAGCATTCCAGAATTGTGCGTTACATTTTAGCCGTTAAAAGTTCACATATAAATAAAATTTCTTATCATATTTTATACACATCATAATCTTACCTGAATCAAATAAGTTTTTAGCTTATGAATTCCTTAAGCCGGCCAACAAAAGGGTAGTAAAACACTAACACATTAGCAAGAGCATCCCTGATCACACTTATTGGATTCCTATTTCTCATTTTTGGATCACTATGATAAAAATTTATCACCGGTGTGTGCTTTCGAAGTCTTTGCTGATCAGCAATGTCGGAGAGAGGCTTCAGTTCTTGTGGCATTGGTCTTGCCGGATGGAATAGTTCCGGTTTACATCTTCGGGTATCAAGGGAGTATGGATTTATGACATTTCTTGTTTGTGTTATGGCTACATTGTTGCTACTGTTATTGAATTTATAAGATTATGATGATTGAAGACATCTAATAAAATTCAGGTTGATGATAGTATACATTCAACAAAATTCTGTTACATGTAAAAACAATTAGGAGATGTGGACATATGCCTAATATTTGTACAAGTACAATTAATGAGATGGCATACAACTAATTTTGTCTTCTATACTACTTCTAAAGGTTGAAACATTACCATATTACGTATGTTTGTTTCTTTTTGGACTTCAGTTTTTTTTATATCTACTATTTTTGACAGAAAAATCCATTGAGCATCAGTTTCATGTAAAAATAAAAATAAAAAAACTTTGATTCCTGATTTAATGTTCATTACGTGTGTAATACACTTTCTTGACTAATCTGAACATCGCTAGAGAATTCTTCAATGGCAGATTTCACTACACACTGATCGCAAGAGTTCAAGCTGACCAAAATAGTTTTCTAACGTAAACGATTTCTAAAAATGAACAAATGAATGTTGTATTTAAATAATTACGTTGCTTTAAGCATATATATCTTCCAAAGATTCTGTTTAGATTTTTAAGTTTAAATCGGGATAAAGGGAAGTCTCTTCTCCATTGATTGCTATCTTTAGATGGGTCGGCAGAGAGCATTCCAGAGTTTTACGTTACATTTTAGTCGTTAAAAGTTCACATATAAATAAATTTGCCTATTATATTTTATACACATCATAATCTTACCTGAATCAAATAAGTTTATAGCTTATGAGTTCCTTAAGCCTGCCAGCAAAATGGTAGTAAAACACTAACACATTAGCAAGAGCATCCCTGATCACACTTATTGGATTCCTGTTTCTCATTTTTGGATCACTACGATAAAAATTTATCACCGGTGTGTGCTTTCGAAGTCTTTGCTGATCATCAATGTCGGAGAGAGGCTTTAGTTCTCGTGGCGTGGGTCTTGCCGGACGGATTAGCTCCGGTTCACATCTTCGGGTAGTGAAATTTATCAAGGGAGTATGGATTTGTGACATTTCTTGTTTGTGTTATTGCTACATTGTTATTCATGTTAGCGAATTTATAAGATGATGATGATAGAAGACATCTAACAAAATTCAGGTTGATGATAGAAGACATTCAACAAAATGATGGTACATGTAAAATCAATGGGGAGATGTAGACATATGCCTAATATTTTGGTACAAGTACAATCAATGAGATGACATACAACTAATTTTGTCTTCTATCCTACTTCTAAAGATTGAAACATTACCATATTACTTATGTTTGTTTCTTTTTGGACTTCTAATATTTTTTATATCTACTACTTTTTACCGAAAAATGTATTTTAAACCATTTTGTTAACCAATATAACTAGGTTTGGAGTCACATGCGCTTTGCGCCGGGCGTAGCTGTGAACTTGAAAAGCATGACCGAGCGTTGCGGCGATCATAGTCGTTGGCGTTTATCAAACATGCTATTCGAAAGAAAAAAGTAAAAAAAAATGCTCGCACACATTATGCTAGACTGGAACAATAGAATTTTAAAATTGTGAAATCTATATTTGTAAGGAAAATGTATATTAAAAAAAAATAAAGTTATTAGAAAAAATGGAGGAGAAGTAATTCGTTATTAAGATATGGTGTTAAACGTAAAAACACATAGTGTTCGTGGTGGTGCTTCAGGATTCTAATGTACTGCGTCTAAGATCAGAACGAGCTTGCCGGCGGACCACTGCCTTCCCATTCTTGAGTGAGTTGGAGCGCAACCATCTTATCCACCGAACTAGCTAGAAGCTATCGCTTCAGGTCAAAGCACTAAAAGAAAAGGACCGGGAAATGAGACGACATAGGAACCACAAGACCCCTACTAGTAAAGGGAAAACAAAAGTGCGCTACTGCACACCAGCTGATGCCCCTACTGGGATGGGATATTTGAAGAAGCACAAGTTTGTTTGGAACCCTATATACAAGGGGCTAGTCTCGATCCCGCTTGGTGGTTCCCCTCTGGGACAAAACATAATAACGGAAAAAAGAAAAAAAATTCTACGTAGCATAAAGATGTCCTTAAAAAAAACACAGCCCGTTGGTCTCAAACCCGGGCTAGTTTGTTTAATGGCCAATGCCTAAACCATTGGACCATATTTCATTTTGTAAATATGTGTGACTAGAAGCATATAAAACTTAAATATGTTTTGTAAAGAAAGTCCCCTTAAATAAATATAATAGAATAAAAAAATATAGGAAAAATTGCATGAAATATTCCCAACTTTTCCTCGTTCGCAAATAATAATCCCACCTTCCGAAATTGCAAGGAGCAGTCCCACCTTGTTATTATTTTGCACATAACAGACCCTCCGTTAAAAAAATTTAACGACATCAAAAATTGATGACGTGTAAGCCTATGTGTCAATTTTTTTTATTATTTTCTTTTTGAACGTTATTAAATGACGTGGCACAGACCGTTAACTCCCCCCCCCCCCCTTTTAAAACCCTAAATCTTCAATTTGGGGAAAAAAGCCCTAACCCAAAATCTGCAACTCCATTATCAATCTTCTTTCAAAATTGAATCTAAATTGATTAACCTAATGAGTTCGTCATCATCATCAAACACTGCACAAAGAAGACCGCGGCTGATAAAGGTTCGTTTGGATGGGAATGTGTACTGCGCACATGAGTTACCAACTGTTATTCGCACATCAGGTGTTGGGACTAGAAGACCAGGGCGGAAATTTTATGGATGTTGTATGTGGCCAGTAAGTACCCAATCTTGAAATTCCTTTGTTGGTTAATCTACAGTTAACATTTTTTTTGGATTTTTTGTGATGTTTACAAAATGAAGGATGCTGGATGCGGTTACTTCTTGTGGAGAGATCATGTTGAGCATGTTCTAGTACAAGCACAAGCTGATTTGAGGGATGAATTTGAAAAAGAGAGGCTGAGGTTGTTGCAAGAAATCAACAGTTTGAAGATGAAGCTTAAAAAGAGAAATTCAACTTTGTCCTTTAACTTGGGTGTTCTTGTTATGATTGTAATTGCAATGTATTTTTTGATGAAAATGTAAGTCTAAGTTCAGTGTATTTGCTATAATTGTAATGACTATGAAGTGGTATGTAACTTTTATGTTTTGTGAATGTTCATCAAATCTTTCAAATAAATTGGCATTAGCATAATGTTCATCAAGTGCATATTTTATGAATGTTCATACCAAATAAGTTGTTCATCCTGTGTTTTGTTCATCAGATTGCAGTTTGAAGATGTAGTTTGGCATTACCATTATGTTTTGTGAATTTTCATAGTAGATTTGACAGCAAATAAGTTGGCCATTCACAGTTGCTAAAACACAGTTTTGGTCTAAATGCCCATACCAAAACATAGTTTTGGTAAAAACCATCATGCCAATACCATGCCAAAACAAAGTTTTAGTAAAAATCATCATGCCAAAACACAGTTTTGGTAAAAACAAAGTTTCAATCCAAAACATGTTGCCAAATTTCATAAGCTCCACATACTTTGACTGTTTTACCCCTGCACATACTTAGACTGATTTAAGGACTGTTTTGACTGTTTTAACCATCATTGAAGATCAATTTGAACCAAATATTTACCAAAACACAGGTTCACCCATTTGACCCATTTGACAGCTATATTGACCCAGTTATACACAGGAACCAAACTTGACTGTTTTACCCCTACTATACACAGTTCACCCATTTAACCCTATATTGACCCATTTAACATTGTTTTGACCCATTTGACCCTGTTTTGACCCATATGACCCTGTCTTGACCCATTTGAACCTGTTTTGACCCATATGACCCTGTCTTGACCCATTTGACACTGTTTCGCCCCAAAGTACATTCAAGCATACATTAAAATAGAACTTAACTTCCAAACATTCAAAATACAAGTTCATACATTCAAAATGGAACCTAACATCCAAACACCCAAACTACTAGTTCAAACATCAAAAATATAAATTTCAAACATTCAAACATACTTCTTAACACATTAACAAATTCAAAAGACAACTTAAGACTTCCTTTGTCTCTTAACATGTAATTTACCCAACCTTCTTGCCTAACTAACTTGTTGACTTGCAGGTTGACTTGTTGCCTGACTAGGTTGCTGGCTTGCCTGCTGACTGCCCTGTTGAGTAGCTACTTTGGGAGGTCTCCCTCTTGGCCTCTTTATCTGTGTAGATGACTGTCCAGCTTTACCCTTATTGGGCATGTTTTCTTGCAGTGACCTTTAGCTTTGTATAGGCTACAAGTTACTTGTGAACCATGCCTTGTAAGTTTTCCTTTGCCTTTGGGGTCCTCATGTGGGTCCTTCCTCCTATTCTTTCTTGGTCTGCCTGGAGCTACTTTGATGGGAGGTGGGTCCAATGGAAAAACAACCTTTGGCCAATACTTAGAACTTGGCAATGGTGGTATGTACCTATCATAAACATTCAAAACAGAAGTGCATAAGCTAACAACCAAACAAACAAAAATCTAAAATATAAGTTCAAATATAGGTATGTACCTATCATAAGCTGTCATATAATTCATTTTCTTGTAACAGTCTGCAACATAATTCTCCACAGGCCATTGTAGCCATCCCAACACAGCACAAGCATGGTGGCATGGAATACCAGTCAGGTCCCAGCTCTTACAAGTGCATGTCTTGGCCTCCAAGTCAACAAAAACATTCTCTAAGTCTTCTACCTGGTAAAGTGTTTCTTTTGAAGCATGTATTCTACAATGGTGTGCTTTTCCTTTCTCCCTATCAAGTTTTTGTTGAATCCTTGGGCACAATGTTACATTCTTTCCAGCCATCTCATTGTGTTTCTGCAGTAACCTTGTCATGATTGCCACTCTTATGTCTTCAAGCATATGAATTATGTGTTTTGCCCTTGTAGAGGCTAGATTATGAGGCTTGTAATATTAAATATGTTGGGCAGGGCTTAGAGGGTTTCATTAGTTTAGTAGACTAGTTTGGTTATTGTATGTAGGCTAGTTTATGGTTGGGCTTGAGTTTACTATTGGGTTTATGACTCAAGAGGCCCAATAGTAAACCCATTGGGGTGCCTATATTAACCCCAATGGTTCTCCTTGTAAGAAAGGGCCTTGGTTTATGATTTCTAGAGAGAGTAAGGTGATTACGACTTTGTAGAGAGAGAAGAAGAGAGTTTACGATTTCTGGTTTTGTACCCGACAAGTTTTCTTGTGTGCAAAGATCAAGTGTTTATTTGTGTAATCATCGTATTCTTCGTGTTTCTCCTCTTCTCTATCTTGAATCACTAATCTAACCGGATTCCGCACGTTTAGATTAGAAAATATCGTGAACGGTTGTTGATCCCGGACCAACAATTGGTATCAGAGCCAAGAATCTGTGATTCGAGGTTCTCACGGTATTGGATTCAAGCTTTTTCCAAAAAAATAAAAAGAAAAAAAAAGAGTTCGAGTTTTTGAATATTTGAAGATTTGAAGATTTGAAGATTTGAAGATTTGAAGATTTGAAGGTTTGAAGATTTGAAGGTTTGAAGGTTTGAAGGTTTGAAGGTTTGAAGGTTTGAAGGTTTGAAGGTTTGAAGGTTTGAAGGTTTACTATCGGAGTTTACTATCGGAGTTTACTATCGGAGTTTACAATCGGAGTTTACTATCGGAGTTTACTATCGGAGTTTACTATCGGAGTCTACGACCCGGAGCGTGTTTGCGATTCCCACTGTGTTTACGATTGGGTTTACGACTCGGGGGTGATTACGATCACTGTTTACGATCGGAAACTGGTTTACGGCAAAAAGTCACTATTTCACACTTTCACGGAAACGGATATAACTTTTGACTCGTTTGGAGTTAGAAGCTCAAATTTTAAGACGACTTTCGTGACAACAAGCCCCAAAATTACCCCCGACTAACGTATAGTGGAGCTCGTTTCGACACCCAAATTCCACTTCGAAGGCCTCCGTTTTCGCGTTTTAAGTTTTTGACACTATTCTTTGAATACTACTTTTGCCGATTTTGCCGTTTTTGCTGATTTTTCAAAATTTTCAGAAGCTGCATATCTAAAGAAAGAAAATGAGTTTAGAGGTTGAAGAAAAGAATATGGTTGAGAACAAGGATGCTTTCACAGCTGAAGTTGACGAAACTAAGATATGCCCCAATCCTACATGTGCTCGATTAATTCCTGGACTTAGGCAAATTTGGAAAAACTATGATATAGAACTATTTGATATGAAATGCGAAAGGAGTTCATTCAGGGGTAGATGGGAAAAGAGTGAAAAGAAATTAAAAGCCCAAAAACTAGACATTGAGAAATATCAAAAGCTAGCAACGGAGAAGACTATTTTACATGATCGGGCTAGGATTGAGATATCTGAGCTGACACACAGATTAAATGAACTGCAGCAAAAATATGATGAGCTACAGGTCAAGTATGATTGCAATCAGGAAAGAAATCAGCGAATGCTCGATGCTGGAAAGGAATTGTCACATGCTGTTGTAACTGGTCAAGTTGGGAAAGATAAATCTGGGTTTGGGTCAGAAAAGTCTGATAAGTCTCTGTCTGCAAACAACATTATTCCTCCACCAGTTCCCAGAGACATTATAGGAATACTTCTTAGTGAGGAACAGGTTGAACGAACCAAGTCTGATTATAAAGAAGCTGCTCCTCCTATTGATAGTGTCTTGGTTGGAACTACACCAATGACTCAAGAAGAAATTGACAATGAGACAAAAATGACTTATGGTGAAGGGAGAGTAGAGGATATTGTTATACCCCGAATTCTCGGCTGATAATCCAGGGTGCATGTAAAGGCCAAGGACAGGAGTGACCCAGGAATTGTATAACCCAGAATTTAACAGGTAACGTTCAAACGACCCTGAATGTGTCCATAGTAAAGTGATGACCCAGGATGTCGACTTTATTCAGGGAAGTTTACATTCATCTTATCCTATATTAATATGATCTAAAATGTGCATAATTCAGGGTTACCCTTACTTTATAGATGACCCAGCATGTGGAAATGACCCTGCATGCTAGGACATTGTTACTAACGTATTTTGTGCCTTTATCTAAGTGAAGACAGGTTGACGAAGTCTCCCAATGGTCGAATAAAAGAAACTAGAGATTCATTTAGCACGTGGTCAAAGTCAGTTAGCTGGAAACTCGGTTAACCAACTGAAAGAGACGTTGAAGAGGAGATCCCTGGAATATCGGACAAGTTGTTGAAGATCTAGGAGTATATATAGGACACTTAGACTTAGTTTTCATCTCATTCGATGTGACATCCGAGAATTTCAAGGTTTACTTCCGTTAGACATTTCCGTTAGTTACGTTATAAGTGTTAACTTAGTAACTAATACTTAACTAGGCCGAATACGTCCACGACCTTTGGTTGATCACCGAACCCGCCCATATGTGCTATGTGTTCATTTATTAATGTCATTATGTGCAATGTGATTTAAACGCATGATTTAATATTATGAATAGCATGACAAATTGTAAATCCTTGATTATGTGAAAATTGCCTAAGTTGTGCAGCCAGCGAAACTACCGGGCGAAACTGTAGTGTCGCCCGGTAGCCAGCTAAGCTAATCAATTAAAACGTGACCAGAGCCAGTTTCGCCTGGCCAGCGAAACTGCCAGTGAAACTAGCCTCTGATATAAATAATCTTAATAAACCCTAGTTCTCACATTTTGCCTCATTTACACAAAAACACACACACTCTCCTGAAACTTCTGGACCAGCTGATTCCAGCCGAGAACCACCAAGAATCAGCTATCATTCCGAGTTGTGAAGATCATCCGTCGATCCTAGATCAACCGTGAGTCCCAAAACCACCATTTTTATGCTTTTCTATGTGTTTCTTCATAAAGCATGCCTAAATCTCTGTGTTATCGTTAGATCTTCTGTAGAAATGCTTAGGAATGCTAGATCTATCATAAAGTTTGCAACTTTACGTTTGAAATCCAACCATGATAGAGATTTATGCTATTTAGGTCACTTTAGGGTTTTAAATGCATTTTGGTGATTTGATGATGAAAATACATGAATAAGGTGTCTAAACAGCTTCTATGATGTTGGTAATTGACTATGCATGCTATATACTGAATTACATGAAGTATGGGGACTGTTAGATTGATTTTTAGGCTGATCCGTGAGTTTTTCGCGACTAGCGAAACTATGGTGTTCTCTGGGCGAAATTGTCCGGCGAAACTATGTATATCTTCATCCAGCGACACTATGCAGCGAAACTGCAGTGTCGTCGGGTAGACCAACCAGACCAGCTCGAGCGAATCTACCGAGCGAGATTCCCTGAACGAAAGTTCAAACCAGTTTCGGGCGAAACTAGGCTAGCGAAACTGTGCCAACAGTTTCGAGCGAAACTAGCCTAGCGAAACTGTGTCATCGGGTATTGCCTAGCGAAAGTGCTGCCCGTGCACACAGCGAAACTGCCTAGCGAAACTGCTAGCGAAACTGAGACCAGAATCCAAACTTGTGCAATCTACTTGAATGTTATGCCATGACTTACATGATTATGACATGATGATACATGCTTTGACTTCTGATATATATATGAACCCTTGTTTATGATCAACCATCGGTGTCGTGTGTCTGTATGTCGAGTCATAGTTCCAACGTGCTATGTTATGGGCCATAGTGACGTTAAGTAAAGATTAGACACAAAACTAATACTTAAGACCTAAACGTGTTCATAGGTCTTCGATAAGCAATACTTGGATTATTAGCAAGTGTAGCAGTGCAACCCAAGGTGAGTGTCACTAACCCGATTACCGTGAACCCGTTTGGGTCACACCGAATAACTAAAAGTAAAACAATGCTGACAAACTCGAGAGTGCTAGGCACCTCCCTGATGAACTTGAAAACTTGGAGTGCTCGGCACCCACTTGATGAACTTGAAGTGCTTTATGGGAAGCACTTGCGAATTACTTAAACGACTATTTCTAAAACGAAACTGAAAACACTTTTGAGATTCATGAGAATCCGGTAAACCGTTTTAATATGGCTAGTGTAGGTTAAAGTCTAAACCACATGATATCACATGATTTCTAAGGATGCCTTGAAAACTTAAAAGTCCTCAATTAAATTGTACCATTAATTGTAAAGCGAGGGGATGTTGGGTAGATCTACTGGAGTTTGACAAACTCCGCCCCGTGGCACGGGGAGTGCACGGAGGTACAATATCAGCCTATCTGACCGTGATCCCGAGAGGACACGGGGGAGGCAAATCCGCGATGACGTAGGTCCGCAGTACTGATGGCACAGCCACTACAATAATTTATGGTCAGCTTTGGTACAAACTTCCTTAGTGCATGGAACAACGGATTAGCTACCCGCGATATCGGTTGAGCACTTTAACTATAAAAAACTAGTACATACCCGATAACGTAGGTTACGGACAATACTACTACAAAACCACAATACTATGATTTTGATTATCACAAGCATTGCTTTTCACAATTAAATTGTATATAAGAATGTGATTACATGATTATGATTTATGAGACCGGGCCACTGCATGACAAGCCCACTGTGAACTCACCAACCGTTAGGTTGACACTTGCGTGGTTTAAACTTTTGCAGATCGCTAAGGAGTATCCGCTGGAGGTTGGCATGGCACTTGAAGATTTCTTATTTTAAACTCAAACTTGGGAATTTAATAACAATTCATGTTTTGTAATTTAAGCACGTGGATAGTGCTAAAGATAATATTTTCCGCTGCGTACTGTTAAACTGTTTTATTTGTTAATGTTTGGACTTTACTCCGATTCGTTTAGTATTTGTAACTAATGGTTGTGGTCCTGGTTTGCTCGCACCCCTTAACGGTATAAACTCCGTTAGTGGTTAATTTGGGGGTGTGACATTCGAGCTTTACTCATTGTATTCTCGTACCTTATTCTCTGCGAACTCATTGTATTCAAGCTTTTTACGTGATCAATAAATTGGTTGCGTGTGTTATCGCTACCCGGGGTTTTTATGCCGGCGGCGCCTTAGAGACATCTAAGGGCTAAGGGCTTTTCCCTAGTAAAATTCTCGGTGTTCCTACTTGCATTTCTGGTTACATTTGTGTTGCTAAATCCTAGGCACCAAACCTCACATTCATATTTGGTTCAAACTTTACTAATCTTGCTTAAGTAATTTTTAGCCAAAACAATTTGGCGCCCACCATGGGGCAATTGGTGTCAATCTTTTGTCAAACTCTTTTTAGATTCATCCTAAACTTGATTTTTACCAAAATCTACCAAAAGATGTCAACACAAATGAACACCTCGAATGCTTCGGTTCCTGCTCTCAGCACTTCAACAACTGGAGCCATCCCACCGATGGTCAATACCTCAACTGCAACCACACGCAACGATGGTTCAACAATCAACTCCGAACGGATTGAAATGGATAACATCCATGAAGACCGTGTTCTGATATCCAATGATGATATCCTCTCCTCACTCACCAGAATGGAACGCTACATGGAACGCCAACAAAAGCTGAATCAGGAATTCCTGGCCCAACTAACGAGCATGAGATCGAAGATACCTAGGGCTGCACCAGCTCAACCTTCTCCACTTGATCCCAGGATTCTGAATTTCAACACTGTCACACCCCGAGAAATGACTGAATGTGGGCATGTGACTGATTTGGCATCATGGTCATGGTTATGAATGATGACGTCTAATGAACATTTAATTTAACCATTTGTCTTCTGAAAATGTAAGTTTCAAACATTTAATTAAACATCTAAAATCGTGGCAGCGGAAATAAAGTAGTGGTTACATGATAAGTTTTCCAAAAGACAAAGTCATGAGATTTATAAACATAACTACCCTAAGGCGTAATGCGTCTAAATCTCCAAAATGAAATGCATGAACACACAGCAGGCAGACCATGATATGACAAGCAGGATCAGAACAGAAAAACATGGAGTTGCAGTCTTTAATCACCTGAGAATTCAAGAATAAAAAGAGTCAACAGAATTGTTGGTGAGTTTCACAGGTTTAATGACACTGAACTGTTTGAAAACATGTTTGAAAATGTTTGGCTTGTCTTGATATTAGTTTGTTGACGCTGTTGTTGTAAAGATCGAGCATGAACCTTGAATTCAAAACTAACTGTTTACCCACTCCTGATGTTCTTCCCCAAGAACACCGAATGACAAGAATAACAAATGTACCCCTTGACTATAACCATGGAGTCATGACTGGAGCGACCAAGTCAGAGTAGGGTCGTCAACCCAAATAGATCTATTCACAAGCTATCGTTTCGAATGAACTAATTGAATCCAATTAATAGTGGGACTTAGGCATACAACATGAATCAACATGAATACACAAATTGGGGAAATGAAAAGAACATGTAATCAGTACGTCTTACAGTCATCATAATATCAGACAAAATGAAGTTTGAAAGGCATTCATTGAATTCTCCCCCAAGTTAGAAAACATAAATAAAAAAAGGGGCCGTGAAGACTCACTTGTTTGAATGTGGATGTCAGATATGTTTGGTTGAACTTAGCCTAGCAACGTCTACAAAGTAGTGTTATGACGTATTAGGGTTTGGCCATCTTGAGTTAGTGAATACGTCACTCAATGTTCAAGGTTAAGTCTCGACTGGTTATTACCCAATGACAGTGATGGAAATCCTAGGACTTATCTATTGTCAATTAAATAGTATTGAAGTTGATGGAATTTATTATTTATTTGAATAAATAAATAATGATTACGTTTGAAAAATAAATACTGAATATTATGAATTATTTTCCATTAAATGTTTAGGAAAATCGTAAATATTTAATTCACTAAATATTTGTAAGGTTTTGGACTTTTCGATTAATGAATATAATCTTTCTTTAGTATGAAGAAATGTTTCCAAAATATTCGAAGTTACATTTTGGTAAAATTAAGTGTAGGTTCGTCCGGCAGTTAACCGGTTTCGCCGGTTTGACTGGTTCGACTCGTTTTGTGACGTTTTAGGTTTTCCTAACACTTAGGATTTGTTAGTAGACTTGTTTTAATGTGTTTTAGGGTTTTGAGTTGCCAAATTAATTAGTGGAAGTTTAACTTGTAAAATCCGACGTTTTCGAGTAACCGAAAGTTATAGTTTTTGTCCGGTCTGTTTATAAAACATGTTTTTCCCCATTTGAACTTTATAAAATATTTTTATATGTCAAAATAAGCATGTTTTATGTTTTGGACTAGACCCAATTCTAAATCAAAAATAAATTACAATTTTTATCGAAATGTCATCGTTACGATATTTAACCGTTTTGTTCCCAAGTGTTTAACTTCTCGAATTATTTAGTATGTTTAGAAAAATATCTTTGGCATCCCCAATAAAACATTACAAGTCCTAAGTGGTCACAACTTGTCGAAAGTGTTAAACTTAATTTTTATAAAAATGAATGGTATTTTTGTCATAAAAATCCCATGTTATTATTTCCTTGAAGTTTCATGTTTAAATCTTTGGTAAACACTTTTATGACTCAAAATCACCCTTTAGTAAACTTTGGTTTTGGTTTGAAGTCAAAATACAAGTGTTTGGAGATTTGGAAAAATGTATATTTTTCTATATGACAACAGTTTTATGACACGCAGAATATGTGTGTCATCTCTGTTCAGTGTTCTTGTTTCATATAGTTCACAGATGACAGCAGATTTATGACACGCAGAATGTGTGTCATCTCTGCCCAGTTTCATAAACTTATATTTTTCATGAAATTTCGATTTTTAACACTTTGTATGTCCATTTCTCACCAATATAAGTGTTCCAAATTATTTTTAACATACAAGAGCTAGTATTTGTCCACATTTGATCATTTAAAGTGATTCTTTTTAACCAAATACAAGTTATTTATATATTTTGTCAAATAATCTTTTTAACACAACTAGTTTCCATCACAAGCACATAACCATACTAACATTCATGTTTGCTAGCAAGTCATACAACAACCAAATGAAGACTTAATCATGAACATGACATGTGACATAAAGAAATGAAAGATTTAGAGAAAAATAACCAAAGAAGGTAAGTTTTTCTCACTTAAAGCTTTCCGGATCGGTAATGACGTTAATGGGTTGTTGAACTAGCTTCCAAGTTTAGCTCCAAACCCAACCTTGATCTTGAAATGTGAAGGAAATGGTGATGAGAGTTCAAGGGTTTGTCATGGATTTTGACAAGAAAAGCAAAGATTAGAGATGATTGTTTATAAAGGATTATAAGGAATAATGAAAGAAAGATGATGAAATAGAAGTTGTTGATGATTTACCTTGGCTAGAGGTGAGTTTAGTAACTTGAATAAGTGATGATTGATGGTGGAAAAGTGATGGTGGCGGTGGTGATTTAGAGAGCCGAGAGGGAGAGGAGAGAAAAGAGAAAGTGTGTGTTTTGTTTCTTGAAGTTGTGTGGGATAAAATGAAGTGTCTAAATGTTTAAAAAGGATGGTTAGGTGGTGGTGTGTGGATTCGGTTACATGTAAACCGAAATGGGTGCTTGGTTTGGTTGGTTTGAACCGTAAATAAGAAAGAAAGGAGGAGGTTGAACCATGCAAGTTTCTCTTGTGATTGTGTGTTGGAACTTGAAGCAAAGTGTGTGTTTGTGGATGTCTTAGGCCGGCCAAGGATGGGACAAAGGAGAAGAGTAGGGTGGCTCATGAGGGATAATCATGTTGGGTGTGTAAGTGGTTCAAGCCTTTATCCAATGGTTAACCAAGATGTCATGTACTTAAGGGGACAAATGTGTTGTTAAATCAAGATGACAAAGTGGTTTAGTCATGTGTTCATGAGAATTGGATCCAACTAAGGTTGAGAAAACTTGGTTACATGAAAAACTTGTTAAGTGTTTGGTTAGTGGGGAATGGGCCGATCGGGATTAAGGGAAAGAGAGGAGAAGGATATTGGGCTTCGGCCCAAATGAAAAAGAAAAAGATGAAACGGGCTCGGCCCGAAAGAAAAGAAAAAAAGAACGGGCTTCGGCCCGAAGAAAGAAAGAAAAAAGGAAATGGGCCGAATGGGTTTGGGCCGAGGGAAAGAAAGAAAGAAAAAGAAATTGGGCCGTAGGCCCATTGGGCCTTCTGGGCCGAACCGGGTCTCGAGTCGGGTCGGGTTGAGTCCGGTTTGGTCCTACGAGTCCAATGAGACTTTGTTTGGGCGAAAACGATACCCGGAATGAAAAATGGATTTTCGTCGTGAAACGAGTAATCGCAACGATAGAATATTGTTTATCGCGGACGTTCACGGATAGATGGAATTGTCACTTGTCATGATTTGATGTTTATGTTGTTGTGCATAAGTGATGTACTTCAAATTTGAATTAAAATGTTTGCTTGACGTGAGCGGGTTTCGTTTAAATGTATAACGAAATTTGTTTGACGGAATTTAATAGTTTGAAGGAAGTTAATTGGTTTGAAATTGAATTAGTTTTAGAAGTAAAACCAAAATATTGTTGGACTAGAATGGTCGTTTGAATAAACGACGTGTTTGTATTACGTTTGTCATAACGCAAAAGTTTAGAAAATATAAAATAGTCATTTTATATTTTTGATTTCACAAAACTATGTTTATGAATTTCTTATTATTAAAATTCCATCGTGAATTGTTACGGAATTTTATTTGATTTCCATTACGGGTAATTGTTGTCGGACCTAGATTGTCTATGTTCGCACGTAAAGGCATCTAATTTAAACAAATTAGCCTAATACACATAGAATTACAGCTAATTGCACATAATTAATATATTAATGCATAAACTATGAAAGCTCAAAAAGGAGAAGTTAACAAAAACCAATTTACTCTCAAAAACTGAATCTAAACTATCAAAAACTTGTGAAAAAACCCTAAAAGCGAAACTGAATCTAAACTCTCATACCTGAAATCGTCGGATTTAAACACGGACTTGAACTTGAACTGAAGATGAGAAGTAATGAAGATAAATCAGAAACGATATGAAATCAAGCATCATATGAGTTTGGCATGGAGAGAACGGAGGCGCAACTACTCAAAACCACCTCTCTCAGCGATCTGCTTCCTTTAAGAGGCTTCAAATTAGTATTCTCAGAAGAAAGAGAGGACGATTTATAGAGAGATAATCAGAAAGGGGCTTTGAGAGAGCATTTGAATTTCAAAATTGTGTTTGCGATAGGGTTTCTCAACCGGGATATCGAGGTGGAGAAGGCGTGCTAATTGATAAATTCAGAGGGTTATCGAGGTGGAAACGGTTGGACATGCCCAATCGAGGGAGAGAATGGTTGAAGAAGGGGGTTTAATGGCTGGAGATGCGGTGTTTAACAGGAGAAACAATAAAGGTGGGGGATGTTATGTAGCTACCGAGAGAGAAGGTGGGCGGTAATAGGTGGAGGTGGGCGGCGAGATGGTTAAATACGGTAATACCCAGAGCCTTTTCTAGTTTTCCCTACTTTAATAAACTTTGATGCTATAGACACTTGTACATGTTGCATAAACTCTTGTACGCGTCTTAAAATTAAGGAATTTAATGACCAAACTACCCCTTATACCAATATGTATTATATAGTAGTATAGATATGTATATACTTATTAATAGATAATTAATTGTATTTGATATATATATATATATATATAAATTCGTAAATTATATATAGTATATATATATATACGAATTTGATCCATGGGTTTATTTCCTAATAAACCTAGTATTTTGAAAAAAGTTTTAAAATACACCTTATACTATATGTAAAAGATTAATAATTACTATATGTATAAGAATAAAGTCAGTCGACCAATAGTAGGCCTCATTCACGAAGCTGGTCTGTAAGAGGGGTATAAGGAGATTGCCTATAAAATGGTAGTCGAATGGGTGTACATTCCTCACCCACCGCTCCCTTGACTAGTGGAGGGTCGTTAGCCGAACGGGTTTGATAGGACTAAATTAATAACATTAAAAGTATAATGATATTGAAAGTAACTAAACCTATATTTACTATTCTTAGTTACTTTTAGGAAAAATGTGAAATTGTATGCTAACCCATGAAATTGCACATTACACTTTATAAGTCGTTAGTGGAGCGTGCGTGGTTAACCAGCACACTAATAGGGACTAATAAAGAGTGATAATGGGTATCTCAAGAATTATCATTGTTGATGGAGCGCGTGTGGTTAACCAGCACATCAATTGAGATGATAAATGACATTGAGGTTGCCAAGCAGATTTGCATGGTTATTCACATCTTGTTTGTGATCCTCGGTATCCCAGTCACAAATGGAAGAGCATATTCCGAGATTAAACATGCCATTGAATAGTTTCAATGAATCTCAAAAGAATAATCCTACATTATATAATTTGCAATTAGATTACGGCATCCCTTCTCTAAGTTGTGAATTTTATAAGTTGTACTCCTAATTATTCTTATCTAACTTATCTACCCTCTACTTTCAGAAATGACTACTCCAATGAATACTACTGCTTCCTCCTCCTCCTCCACCCACCACTTCTCCTTACTGAATATCTGTTCCAAGATCATATTGGATGGTGCCAATTATAGTGACTGGATGCGCAACATAAAGATGGCCCTTCGCTTTGAAGACAAGGAGTATGTCCTCGAAGAAGAACTTGTAGAAATAGACGAAGAGACCGCCACTGTTGATGAATTAGCCGCGTACGAGCAACACAAGAAGGATGCATCAAAGGTTGCTTGCGTCATGGTTGCCACTATGATCCCTGAATTGCAAAGGTACTATGAGGATTACTGGCCTTACGAGATGAACAAGGACCTTAAGGAAAAGTTCCATAAGCGAGCTCGTCAAGAGAAGTTCGAGATAGTGAGGTCCCTCATATCTAGCAAGATGAAAGAAGGGGAGTCAGTTAGCGCTCACGTGCAGAAGATGCAACGTTACGTGGAACGCCTTGAGAAGCTGAATGTGCAAATCGATCAGGATTTGGCTATTGACATAGTCCTGAACTCCTTGCCTAGTTGTTATGATCAGTTCATTTTGACTTATCATTTGAACAACAGTGAGACCACTTTGGCTCAATTGCACAATCTTCTAAGAACAACTGAAGCAGGGATGAAGGGGAAGAGTGTCGTTCCCGCTCCTGCTAATACTCCTGTTCTAGCTATTGGTCAGGGAAAAGGCAAAAAGAGGAAAGGTCCTCCTAAACAGAACTGGAAGGGAAAGTCTCAGCCAAAGCAAAGTTCTGATGTTGCCCCTGTCTCTGATCCCAAAGAAGCTACTTGTTTTTATTGCAATGAGAAGGGTCATTGGAAAAGAAGTTGCCCAAAGTATCTGCAGGACATTAAGGATGGAAAAGTGAAGCCATCGGCTGCAGGTACATACACTATTTGTTCTGATAACTCATCATCTTCTGATTCTTGGGTTCTTGATTACAGGATGTGGTTTTCACATTTGCTCTGTTGTGCAGGGACTAAGAAAAAGTGAAGATATGGAGCATGGAAGGATGAACCTGATCATGGGGAATAGGCGATCTTCACCTGTTACCAAGATTGGAGTTTATAGTCTTGTGTTTAGTAATGGTGTTACTTTAGAGTTATTGAATTGTTGCTACTCGTCAGAAATGACACGAAACATTATTTCTTTTCATGCATTGTTTAAACAAGGTTTTAGTTTTTCTTTTAATGATGAGAATGGTTCCATTTCTGCTTATAAGAATGGTGTTTTCTATTTTGAAGCTTTACCTTGTAATGGTGTGTATGAAACTGTGACATGTGTAGACAACTTAGGCAATAGTGTATTTCAAATTGATTCGTCTAATGGTATAGACAAAGCATGTTTGTGGCATTGTCGTCTTGGACACATTAGCAAGAAACGCATGGAACAACTCCAAAAGTATGGGGTGTTAGAGTCTTTTGACTTGAGGTCAGAAGATACATGCGAGTCTTGTCTTCTGGGTAAGATGACAAAATCACCTTTCACTGGATCTTGTGAAAGAGGTGAAGGTTTGTTGGATCTCATACACACGGATGTGTGTGGGCCCTTCAGATCAGTCACAAGAGATGCTAATCGATTCTATGTGACTTTCACTGATGATTATAGTAGATATGGATATGTCTACCTAATCAAGCATAAGTCAGAAACTTTTGAAAGGTTCAAAGAGTTCAAGCAAGAAGTCGAGAATCAACTAGGCAGGAAGATAAAGATGCTCAGGTCGGATAGAGGCGGAGAGTATCTTAGTATCGAGTTCCTCGACTATCTTAAGGAATGTGGAATAGTTTCACAATTGACACCTCCTAGGACACCACAACTTAATGGTGTAGCTGAGAGACGCAATCGAACCTTGTTAGACATGGTTCGTTCCATGATGGATCGAGCTTCACTTCCAATCACATTCTGGGGGTATGCCTTAGAGACTGCCGCCCATATCCTTAATCTTGTCCCAACAAAGAAAGTTGCCAAAACACCTCACGAAATGTGGACGGGAAAAGTTCCCTCACTAGCACATATCAAGGTTTGGGGTTGTGAGGTTTTCGTTAGACGAGAGACTCACGACAAGCTTGAACCTCGAAGTGAGAAGTGTGTTTTCATCGGTTATCCACAGAAGTCTTTTGGATATTTGTTCTACAGACCAAGTGAGAACGTGGTTTTTGTAGCACGAAGAGGAGTCTTTCGCGAGAAAGAGTTCATATGCAAAGAAGACAGTGGGAGCCATGTTGATCTTGAAGAGATTCAAGAGTCAACCAATGAAGGAACTTCTGAAACCGCTAGGGTTCAACCAGAGGAAGAGATTCCAGTTGAACCAGTTGATAATTCATTACCTCTTAGGCGTTCTGAAAGAGTTAGCGTCCGACCTGAGTTCTATGGTTTCCATATAACTGCAGAGAGTGACACGTTTATCAGTGATAACACACTGGTAAATTTGGATGAGCCAGCTAACTACAAGGAAGCCATGACGGGCCCTGAGGCTGCGAAATGGAAAGAGGCAATGGATAGCGAGATACAGTCCATGTATGATAATCAAGTTTGGAACTTGATTGATGAACAGCCTGGTCGGAAGACAGTTGGTTGTAAATGGATCTTCAAAAAGAAGACCGATATGCATGGTAATGTAAGCACATTCAAAGCACGACTGGTGGCAAAGGGATTTACTCAAACCCCAGGGGTTGACTATGATGAGACCTTCTCACCAGTAGCTAAGATAAAGTCTATTAGGATAATGCTGGCCATAGCTGCGTTTCATGACTATGAAATCTGGCAGATGGATGTCAAAACTGCCTTCCTAAATGGGAAGCTGGCTGAGGATGTTTACATGAGTCAGCCAGAAGGTTTTGTAGATGCAAAGTTTCCTAATAGAGTGTGCAAGCTTAAGAAATCCATCTATGGATTAAAACAAGCATCTCGCAGTTGGAATCTTTGCTTCGATGAGAAAATCAAAGAGTTTGGATTCTCTAGAAGTGAGGATGAGTCCTGTGTATATGTCAAAGCTAGTGGGAGTATAGTAACCTTCCTAGTGTTGTATGTTGATGACATACTCCTTATAGGAAATGACATTCCAACCTTGCAGGAGGTTAAGTCCTGGCTTGGAAAGTGTTTCGCTATGAAGGATCTAGGAGAGGCTGCATGTATTCTGGGGATAAAGATTTCAAGGGATAGAAGTAAAAGGCAAATTGGACTGAATCAAAGTACATACTTGGACAAAGTAATAAAGCGATTCTGTATGGAAAATTCAAAGAAAGGAGATTTACCCATCCAGAGCAATACCAAACTGAGTAAGACTCAGAGCCCGAGTACAGATGAAGAAATAGCGGAAATGAGTAGAGTTCCATATGCTTCCGCCGTTGGATCTATTATGTATGCTATGACATGTACTCGTCCTGATGTGTCTTTTGCCTTGAGCATGGTTAGTCGTTATCAGGGAAATCCAGGTAAAGCTCATTGGGTTGCGGTAAAGAATATTCTTAAGTATCTGCGAAGGACTAAGGACTGGGTCCTAGTACTTGGTGGCAGTGATACATTGAAAGTGACTGGGTATAGTGACGCCAGCTTTCAAACAGATAGAGACAACTTTCGGTCTCAATCTGGCTGGGTCTTTACCTTGAATGGAGGAGCAGTGACTTGGAAGAGTTCCAAGCAAGAAACGGTGGCTGATTCTACTTGTGAATCAGAGTACATAGCAGCGAGCGAAGCGTCAAAGGAGGCTATCTGGTTAAAGAACTTCATCGGAGATCTTGGAGTTGTGCCAACCATTAAGGAGCCGATTGAACTTTTCTGTGATAATGAAAGTGCAGTTGCTTTGGCAAAGGATGCAAGAAGTGATCGCAATTCAAGGCACATCGACAGAAAGTATCATTTCATCAGACATAAAGTAGAAGAGGGGTACCTCGTTGTGAAGAGGATATCATCAGAGGAGAATCCTGCAGATCCACTTACGAAGGGTCTGAGTAGGATTCGACACCATCAGCATGCTAGGGGCATTGGTCTGAAGGATGATGTAGTTTTTTGGTAGTTAGATTGAAACTTATAACAAAGTAAATGTAATTGACTTTTGGTGATTAAATAATGGAGAATTATTTATGAGTTTGTTTACTACCTTTTGTCAATTGACTATTATTTGTGTTTCATTTTGCATGTTTTACTTCCTGAATGATTAGATTATTCATAACTCCACAGTCGGTCATACTTTTGGAAGTAAGTATGAATTAAGACTGTCATGAATGAGATTGTAGATTGTCTAAAGAGTGTTAGACATAGCATTAGAATTGCTGCAATATTCATGAGTACTTTGAAATGGAGAATTTAAGTATTGGATAAACCCACGCTCAGAGAATTACTTCATGGAATTCATCACGAGTAATTCTGAGACGATAATATCTTATAATCTTAAAGCTGAGATATATGAGTTGTGGTTTACAAGCCAATTATGCATTGATGGTACGTAAACGCATTGTTAACTCGATGTTATAAAACGTATTGTTATGCATGATTTGATAAGTAGATGGTGCAAGCATATAAGTCAAAGTTTATTCGTTCCTTTTGCCCTAACGGGAAAAGCGATATCTTTGGGCCCCTCGGTGATTTGATGTTGACTTATTGTGCCGGGCCCGGTCAGAGCTCAATTGATGTGTTCAATTGGGAGTTCTTAAGTCTTTACAAATCGGAAGCCGAGAAACAAAGTACTGAACAATGAGATTGAATATATTCCATGTCTCATGTTCAAATGATATATTGTAGAACGAAGGATTATATGATCTCTTATCTTAGGACACATAACTGACTAGGTCAGAGTTTGGCAGCGTTTGTTGGAAGCTACAATTTGCTGATTAATTAAGAAGTTACAAAGGTAATAATAGTTATTAGACTTATCCAAGTGGGAGACTGTTAGATTAGGTGTCTAAGCCTATAACTATAATTA
Organism: Deinandra increscens subsp. villosa; assembly: GCA_039602395.1. Classification (NCBI taxonomy): domain Eukaryota; kingdom Viridiplantae; phylum Streptophyta; class Magnoliopsida; order Asterales; family Asteraceae; genus Deinandra; species Deinandra increscens. Next base: position 49,390 of record JBCNJP010001839.1, on the reverse strand, counting down.
ATAGCAGCACAGTCCTTTTGGGTTGCCCTCGAGACTCAGCAAATGGAGAATTAATTAAAAGGGAAAAAAATAATAGTGTTGTTAATTATTATAGTTTAATAATTAACTAGACAAAACTATTTGGGAGGATAATTAACAGTTTGTTAATTAAAGGAGATAAATAATAAATCAATAGTTGATTTATATTAGGAATGGGTTTATCCCATATTGGAATTTTCGAAATCCCTTCTTTGTCTAGGAGGATTTTCGAAATCCCTTCTTTGTCTAGGAGGATCTCATTCCAATTTGCACCAAAGGGTTGAGTATTCCCCATTCTCTTTCTCCCTCCCTGTGGTTTAACCAAATTCGATTTTGGACTAACCACTTCTAGTTTAATATTCTCCCTTTGGAGTTCTTGGGTGTGATCCCATCAGAGGCACGACGTTTGTGGTGCTAGCTTTCCAACCTTGAAGGGGATTGTGTTAGTTGTTTACTATAACAACTAAGAGGTATGTAACTCTGTCTGTTTTATTTACTTGGGTATTTATTTTTCGCAATAGACTAGGGTTTATTATTTGTTCTTAGTTGTAGGTTCAATAGAGAAAACATAGATCCTGGTTTTAGGTTGCATGCACCCTTAAGAGTTTAAGTATGCTTGTAGTGCCTGAAACCCATCACATTGGTCCTAAACACAACTTATTGGTTACATAAACCCCTTATCGGGTCTCATTGGTCCCAACTGACCCTCATTGCCCCTACACACACCTTATCATTGGACCTAAACACAACTTATTGGTTACATACACACCTTATTGGGACTCATTGGTCCCAACTGACCCTCGTTACCCCTAAACACACGATATTGGGCCATCATTGGTCCTAAACACAACTTATTGTTTACATACACACATTATTGGGCTATCATTGGTCCCAACTGATCCTCGTTGCCCGTAAACACAACTTATTAGGCCATCATTGATCCTAAACAGTACTTATTGGTTACATACACACCTTATTGGGCGATCATTGGTCCCAACGGACCCTCGTTGCCCCTAAACGCACCTTATTGGGCCATCATTGGTCTTAAACACAACTTATTGGTTACATACACACCTTATTGGGCTATCATTGGTCCCAACTGACCCTCGTTTCCCCTAAACACACCTTATTGGGCCATCATTGGTTCTAAACAGAACTTATTGGTTACATACATACCTTATTGGGACTCATTGGGCCCAACTGACCCTCGTTGCCCCTAAACACACCTTATTGGGCCATCATTGGTCCTAAACACAGCCTATTGGTTACATACACACCTTGTTAGGGCTCACTAGTCCCAACTGACCCTCGTTGCCCCCTAAACACAGCTTATTAGGCCATCATTGGTTCTAAACACAACTTATGGATTACATACACACCTTATCGGGACTTATTGGTCCCAACTGACCCTCGTTGGCCCTAAACACGCCTTATTGGGCCATCATTGGTCCTAAACACAACTTATTGGTTACATACACACCTTATCGGGACTTATTGGTACCAACTGACCCTCGTTGGCCCTAAACACACTTATTAGGCCATCATTGGTCCTAAACACAACTTATTGTTTACATACACGCCTTATTGGGCTATCATTGGTCCCAACTGACCCTCGTTGCCCCTAAACACAATTTATTAGGCCATCATTGATCCTAAACACTACTTATTGGTTACATACACACCTTATTGGGCCATCACTGGTCCCAACGGACCCTCGTTGCCCCTAAACACACCTTATTGGGCCATCATTGGTCTTAAACACAACTTATTGGTTACAAACACACCTTATTAGGCCATCATTGATCCCAATTGACCCTCGTTGCCCCTAAACGCACCTTAATGGGCCATTATTGGTACTAAACAAAGCTTATTGTTTACATACAGACCTTATTGGGACTTATTGGTCCCAACTGACCCTCGTTGCCCCTAAACACACCTTATTGGGCCATCATTGGTTCTAATCAGAACTTATTGGTTAGATACAAACCTTATTGGGACTCATTGGTCCCAACTGACCCTCGTTGCCCCTAAACACACCTTATTGGGCCTTAATTGGTCCTAAACACAGCCTATTGGTTACATACACACCTTATTAGGGCTCACTGGTCCCAACTGACCCTCGTTGCCACTAAACACAGCTTATTAGGCCATCATTGGTTCTAAACACAACTTATTGGTTACATACACACCTTATCAGGACTCATTGGTCCCAACTGACCCTCGTTGCCCCTAAACACTCCTTATTGAGCCATCATTTGTCCTAAACACAACTTATTGGTTACATACACACCTTATCGGGACTCATTGGTCCCAACTGACCCTCGTTGCCCCTAAACACACCTTATTGGGCCATTATTGGTCCTAAACACAACTTACTGGTTACATACACCCCTTATCGGGTCTCATTGGTCCCAACTGACCCTCATTGCCCCTACACACACCTTATCATTGGACCTAAACACAACTTATTGGTTACATACACACCTTATTGGGACTCTTTGGTCCCAACTGACCCTTGTTACCCCTAAACACACGATATTGGGCCATCATTGGTCCTAAACACAACTTATTGTTTACATACACATCTTATTGGGCTATCATTGGTCCCAACTGACCCTCGTTGCCCGTAAACACAACTTATTAGGCCATCATTGATCCTAAACAGTACTTATTGGTTACATACACACCTTATTGGGCGATCATTGGTCCCAACGGACCCTCGTTGCCCCTAAACGCACCTTATTGGGCCATCATTGGTCTTAAACACAACTTATTGGTTACATACACACCTTATTAGGCTATCATTGGTCCCAACTGACCCTCGTTTCCCCTAAACACACCTTATTGGGCCATCATTAGTTCTAAACAGAAATTATTGGTTACATACATACCTTATTGGGACTCATTGGTCCCAACTGACCCTCGTTGCCCCTAAACACACCTTATTCGGCCATTATTGGTCCTAAACACAACCTATTGGTTACATACACACCTTGTTAGGGCTCACTAGTCCCAACTGACCCTCGTTGCCCCCTAAACACAGCTTATTAGGCCATCATTGGTTCTAAACACAACTTATGGATTACATACACACCTTATCGGGACTTATTGGTCCCAACTGACCCTCGTTGCCCCTAAACACGCCTTATTGGGCCATCATTGGTCCTAAACACAACTTATTGGTTACATACACACCTTATCGGGACTTATTGGTACCAACTGACCCTCGTTGGCCCTAAACACACTTATTAGGCCATCATTGGTCCTAAACACAACTTATTGTTTACATACACGCCTTATTGGGCTATCATTGGTCCCAACTGACCCTCGTTGCCCCTAAACACAATTTATTAGGCCATCATTGATCCTAAACACTACTTATTGGTTACATACATACCTTATTGGGCAATCATTGGTCCCAACGGACCCTCGTTGCCCCTAAACACACCTTATTGGGCCATCATTGGTCTTAAACACAACTTATTGGTTACATACACACCTTATTAGGCCATCATTGATCCCAATTGACCCTCGTTGCCCCTAAACGCACCTTAATGGGCCATTATTGGTCCTAAACAAAACTTATTGTTTACATACAGACCTTATTGGGACTTATTGGTCCCAACTGACCCTCGTTGCCCCTAAACACACCTTATTGGGCCATCATTGGTTCTAATCAGAACTTATTGGTTACATACAAACCTTATTGGGACTCATTGGTCCCAACTGACCCTCGTTGCCCCTAAACACACCTTTTGGGCCTTCATTGTTACTAAACACAGCCTATTGGTTACATACACACCTTATTAGGGCTCACTGGTCCCAACTGACCCTCGTTGCCCCTAAACACAGCTTATTAGGCCATCATTGGTTCTAAACACAACTTATTGGTTACATACACACCTTATCAGGACTCATTGGTCCCAACTGACCCTCGTTGCCCCTAAACACACCTTATTGAGCCATCATTGGTCCTAAACACAACTTATTGGTTACATACACACCTTATCGGGACTCATTGGTCCCAACTGACCCTCGTTGCCCCTAAACACACCTTATTGGGCCATCATTGGTCCTAAACACAACTTATTGGTTACATACACCCCTTATCGGGTCTCATTGGTCCCAACTGACCCTCATTGCCCCTACATACACCTTATCATTGGACCTAAACACAACTTATTGGTTACATACACACCTTATTGGGACTCATTGGTCCTAACTGACCCTCGTTACCCCTAAACACACGATATTGGGCCATCATTGGTCCTAGACACAACTTATTGTTTACATACACACCTTATTGGGCTTTCATTGGTCCCAACTGACCCTCGTTGCCCGTAAACACAACTTATTAGGCCATCATTGATCCTAAACAGTACTTATTGGTTACATACACACCTTATTGGGCGATCATCGGTCCCAACGGACCCTCGTTGCCCCTAAACGCACCTTATTGGGCCATCGTTGGTCTTAAACACAACTTATTGGTTACATACACACCTTATTGGGCTATCATTGGTCCCAACTGACCCTCGTTTCCCCTAAACACACCTTATTGGGCCATCATTGGTTCTAAACAGAACTTATTGGTTACATACATACCTTATTGGAACTCATTGGTCCCAACTGACCCTCGTTGCCCCTAAACACACCTTATTGGGCCATCATTGGTCCTAAACACAGCCTATTGGTTACATACACACCTTGTTAGGGCTCACTAGTCCCAACTGACCCTCGTTGCCCCCTAAACACAGCTTATTAGGCCATCATTGGTTCTAAACACAACTTATGGATTACATACACACCTTATCGGGACTTATTGGTCCCAACTGACCCTCGTTGGCCCTAAACACACTTATTAGGCCATCATTGGTCCTGAACACTACTTATTGGTTAAATAGACACCTTATTGGGGCATCATTGGTCTCAACTGACTCTCGTTGCCCCTAAACACACCTTATTGGGCCATCATTGGTCCTAAACACAGCCTATTGGTTACATACACACCTTGTTAGGGCTCACTAGTCCCAACTGACCCTCGTTGCCCCCTAAACACAACTTATTAGGCCATCATTGGTTCTAAACACAACTTATGGATTACATACACACCTTATCGGGACTTATTGGTCCCATCTGACCCTCGTTGCCCATAAACACGCCTTATTGGGCCATCATTGGTCCTAAACACAACTTATTGGTTACATACACACCTTATCGGGACTTATTGGTACCAACTGACCCTCGTTGGCCCTAAACACACTTATTAGGCCATCATTGGTCCTGAACACTACTTATTGGTTAAATACACACCTTATTGGGGCATCATTGGTCTCAACTGACTCTCGTTGCCCCTAAACACACCTTATTGGGCCATCATTGATCCTAAACACAACTTATTAGTTACATACACACTTTATTGGGCCATCATTGGTCCCAACTGAACCTTGTTGCCCCTAAACACACTTTATTGGTCCATCATTGGTCTTAAACACAACTTATTGGTTACATACACACCTTATTGGGCCATCATTGGTCCCAACTGACCCTCGTTTCCCCTACACATACCTTATCATTGGAACTAAACACAACTTATTGGTTACATACATACCTTATCAGGACTCATTGGTCCCAACTGACCCTCGTTGCCCCTAAACACACCTTATTGGGCCATCATTGGTCCTAAACACAACTTATTGGTTACATACACCCCTTATCGGGTCTCATTGGTCCCAACTGACCCTCATTGCCCCTACATACACCTTATCATTGGACCTAAACACAACTTATTGGTTACATACACACCTTATTGGGACTCATTGGTCCCAACTGACCCTCGTTACCCCTAAACACACGATATTGGGCCATCATTGGTCCTAAACACAACTTATTGTTTACATACACACCTTATTGGGCTATCATTGGTCCCAACTGACCCTCGTTGCCCCTAAACGCACCTTATTGGGCCATCATTGGTCTTAAACACAACTTATTGGTTACATACACACCTTATTGGGCTATCACTGGTCCCAACTGACCCTCGTTTCCCCTAAACACACCTTATTGGGCCATCATTGGTTCTAAACCGAACTTATTGGTTACATACATACCTTATTGGGACTCATTGGTCCCAACTGACCCTCGTTGCCCCTAAATACACCTTATTGGGCCAGTATTGGTCCTAAACACAATTTTTTGGTTACATACACACCTTGTTGGGACTCATTGGTCCCAACTGACCGTCGTTGCCTCTTAACACACCTTATTAGGCCATCATTGGTCCTAAACACAACTTATTGGTTACATACACACCTTATCAGGACTCATTGGTCCCAACTGACCCTCATTGCCCCTAAAGACACCTTATTGAGCCATCATTGGTCCTAAACACAACTTATTGGTTACATACACACCTTATCGGGACTCATTGGTCCCAACTGACCCTCGTTGCCTCTTAACACACCTTATTGGGCCATCATTGGTCTTAAACACAACTTATTGGTTACATACACACCTTATTAGGCCATCATTGATCCCAATTGACCCTCGTTGCCCCTAAACGCACCTTAATGGGCCATTATTGGTCCTAAACAAAACTTATTGTTTACATACAGACCTTATTGGGACTTATTGGTCCCAACTGACCCTCGTTGCCCTTAAACACACATTATTGGGCCATCATTGGTTCTAATCAGAATTTATTGGTTACATACAAACCTTATTGGGACTCATTGGTCCCAACTGACCCTCGTTGCCCCTAAACACACCTTTTGGGCCTTCATTGTTACTAAACACAGCCTATTGGTTACATACACACCTTATTAGGGCTCACTGGTCCCAACTGACCCTCGTTGCCCCTAAACACAGCTTATTAGGCCATCATTGGTTCTAAACACAACTTATTGGTTACATACACACCTTATCAGGACTCATTGGTCCCAACTGACCCTCGTTGCCCCTAAACACACCTTATTGGGCCATCATTGGTCCTAAACACAACTTATTGGTTACATACACCCCTTATCGGGTCTCATTGGTCCCAACTGACCCTCATTGCCCCTACATACACCTTATCATTGGACCTAAACACAACTTATTGGTTACATACACACCTTATCGGGACTCATTGGTCCCAACTGACCCTCGTTGCCCCTAAACACACCTTATTGGGCCATCATTGGTCCTAAACACAACTTATTGGTTACATACACCCCTTATCGGGTCTCATTGGTCCCAACTGACCCTCATTGCCCCTACATACACCTTATCATTGGACCTAAACACAACTTATTGGTTACATACACACCTTATTGGGACTCATTGGTCCCAACTGACCCTCGTTACCCCTAAACACACGATATTGGGCCATCATTTGTCCTAGACACAACTTATTGTTAACATACACACCTTATTGGGCTATCATTGGTCCCAACTGACCCTCGTTGCCCGTAAACACAACTTATTAGGCCATCATTGATCCTAAACAGTACTTATTGGTTACATACACATCTTATTGGGCGATCATCGGTCCCAACGGACCCTCGTTGCCCCTAAACGCACCTTATTGGGCCATCGTTGGTCTTAAACACAACTTATTGGTTACATACACACCTTATTGGGCTATCATTGGTCCCAACTGACCCTCGTTTCCCCTAAACACACCTTATTGGGCCATCATTGGTTCTAAACAGAACTTATTGGTTACATACATACCTTATTGGGACTCATTGGTCCCAACTGACCCTCGTTGCCCCTAAACACACCTTATTGGGCCATCATTGGTCCTAAACACAGCCTATTGGTTACATACACACCTTGTTAGGGCTCACTAGTCCCAACTGACCCTCGTTGCCCCCTAAACACAACTTATGGATTACATACACACCTTATCGGGACTTATTGGTCCCAACTGACCCTCGTTGCCCCTAAACACGCCTTATTGGGCCATCATTGGTCCTAAACACAACTTATTGGTTACATACACACCTTATCGGGACTTATTGGTACCAACTGACCCTCGTTGGCCCTAAACACATTTATTAGGCCATCATTGGTCCTGAACACTACTTATTGGTTAAATACACACCTTATTGGGGCATCATTGGTCTCAACTGACTCTCGTTGCCCCTAAACACACCTTATTGGGCCATCATTGATCCTAAACACAACTTATTAGTTACATACACACTTTATTGGGCCATCATTGGTCCCAACTGAACCTTGTTGCCCCTAAACACACTTTATTGGTCCATCATTGGTCTTAAACACAACTTATTGGTTACATACACACCTTATTGGGCTATCATTGGTCCCAACTGACCCTCGTTTCCCCTACATACACCTTATCATTGGACCTAAACACAACTTATTGGTTACATACACACCTTATCGGGACTCATTGGTCCCAACTGACCCTCGTTGCCCCTAAACACACCTTATTGGGCCATCATTGGTCCTAAACACAACTTATTGGTTACATACACCCCTTATCGGGTCTCATTGGTCCCAACTGACCCTCATTGCCCCTACATACACCTTATCATTGGACCTAAACACAACTTATTGGTTACATACACACCTTATTGGGACTCATTGGTCCCAACTGACCCTCGTTACCCCTAAACACACGATATTGGGCCATCATTTGTCCTAGACACAACTTATTGTTAACATACACACCTTATTGGGCTATCATTGGTCCCAACTGACCCTCGTTGCCCGTAAACACAACTTATTAGGCCATCATTGATCCTAAACAGTACTTATTGGTTACATACACATCTTATTGGGCGATCATCGGTCCCAACGGACCCTCGTTGCCCCTAAACGCACCTTATTGGGCCATCGTTGGTCTTAAACACAACTTATTGGTTACATACACACCTTATTGGGCTATCATTGGTCCCAACTGACCCTCGTTTCCCCTAAACACACCTTATTGGGCCATCATTGGTTCTAAACAGAACTTATTGGTTACATACATACCTTATTGGGACTCATTGGTCCCAACTGACCCTCGTTGCCCCTAAACACACCTTATTGGGCCATCATTGGTCCTAAACACAGCCTATTGGTTACATACACACCTTGTTAGGGCTCACTAGTCCCAACTGACCCTCGTTGCCCCCTAAACACAACTTATGGATTACATACACACCTTATCGGGACTTATTGGTCCCAACTGACCCTCGTTGCCCCTAAACACGCCTTATTGGGCCATCATTGGTCCTAAACACAACTTATTGGTTACATACACACCTTATCGGGACTTATTGGTACCAACTGACCCTCGTTGGCCCTAAACACATTTATTAGGCCATCATTGGTCCTGAACACTACTTATTGGTTAAATACACACCTTATTGGGGCATCATTGGTCTCAACTGACTCTCGTTGCCCCTAAACACACCTTATTGGGCCATCATTGATCCTAAACACAACTTATTAGTTACATACACACTTTATTGGGCCATCATTGGTCCCAACTGAACCTTGTTGCCCCTAAACACACTTTATTGGTCCATCATTGGTCTTAAACACAACTTATTGGTTACATACACACCTTATTGGGCTATCATTGGTCCCAACTGACCCTCGTTTCCCCTACCAATACCTTATCATTGGAACTAAACACAACTTATTGGTTACATACATACCTTATCAGGACTCATTGGTCCCAACTGACCCTCGTTGCCCCTAAACACACCTTATTGGGCCATCATTGGTCCTAAACACAACTTATTGGTTACATACACCCCTTATCGGGTCTCATTGGTCCCAACTGACCCTCATTGCCCCTACATACACCTTATCATTGGACCTAAACACAACTTATTGGTTACATACACACCTTATTGGGACTCATTGGTCCCAACTGACCCTCGTTACCCCTAAACACACGATATTGGGCCATCATTGGTCCTAAACACAACTTATTGTTTACATACACACCTTATTGGGCTATCATTGGTCCCAACTGACCCTCGTTGCCCCTAAACGCACCTTATTGGGCCATCATTGGTTCTAAACAGAACTTATTAGTTACATACATACCTTATTGGGACTCATTGGTCCCAACTGACCCGCGTTGCCCCTAAACACACCTTATTGGGCCAGCATTGGTCCTAAACACAATTTTTTGGTTACATACACACCTTGTTGGGACTCATTGGTCCCAACTGACCTTCGTTGCCTCTTAACACACCTTATTAGGCCATCATTGGTCCTAAACACAACTTATTGGTTACATACACACCTTATCAGGACTCATTGGTCCCAACTGACCCTCGTTGCCCCTAAAGACACCTTATTGAGCCATCATTGGTCCTAAACACAACTTATTCGTTACATACACACCTTATCGGGACTCATTGGTCCCAACTGACCCTCGTTGCCCCTAAACACACCTTATTGGGCCATCATTGGTCCTAAACACAGCCTATTGGTTACATACACACCTTGTTAGGGCTCTCTAGTCCCAACTGACCCTCGTTGCCCCCTAAACACAGCTTATTAGGCCATCATTGGTTCTAAACACAACTTATGGATTACATACACACCTTATCGGGACTTATTGGTCCCAACTGACCCTCGTTGCCCCTAAACACGCCTTATTGGGCCATCATTGGTCCTAAACACAACTTATTGGTTACATACACACCTTATCGGGACTTATTGGTACCAACTGACCCTCGTTGGCCCTAAACACACTTATTAGGCCATCATTGGTCCTGAACACTACTTATTGGTTAAATACACACCTTATTGGGGCATCATTGGTCTCAACTGACTCTCGTTGCCCCTAAACACACCTTATTGGGCCATCATTGATCCTAAACACAATTATTAGTTACATACACACTTTATTGGGCCATCATTGGTCCCAACTGAACCTTGTTGCCCCTGAACACACTTTATTGGTCCATCATTGGTCTTAAACATAACTTATTGGTTACATACACACCTTATTGGGCCATCATTGGTCCCAACTGACCCTCGTTTCCCCTACACATACCTTATCATTGGAACTAAACACAACTTATTGGTTACATACATACCTTATCAGGACTCATTGGTCCCAACTGACCCTCGTTGCCCCTAAACACACCTTATTGGGCCATCATTGGTCCTAAACACAACTTATTGGTTACATACACCCATTATCGGGTCTCATTGGTCCCAACTGACCCTCATTGCCCCTACATACACCTTATCATTGGACCTAACCACAACTTATTGGTTACATACACACCTTATTGGGACTCATTGGTCCCAACTGACCCTCGTTACCCCTAAACACACGATATTGGGCCATCATTGGTCTTAAACACAACTTATTGTTTACATACACACCTTATTGGGCTATCATTGGTCCCAACTGACCCTCGTTGCCTCTAAACGCACCTTATTGGGCCATCATTGGTCTTAAACACAACTTATTGGTTACATACACACCTTATTGGGCTATCACTGGTCCCAACTGACCCTCGTTTCCCCTAAACACACCTTATTGGGCCATCATTGGTTCTAAACAGAACTTATTGGTTACATACATACCTTATTGGGACTCATTGGTCCCAACTGACCCTCGTTGCCCCTAAACACACCTTATTGGGCCAGCATTGGTCCTAAACACAATTTTTTGGTTACATACACACCTTGTTGGGACTCATTGGTCCCAACTGACCGTCGTTGCATCTTAACACACCTTATTAGGCCATCATTGGTCCTAAACACAACTTATTGGTTACATACACACCTTATCAGGACTCATTGGTCCCAACTGACCCTCGTTGCCCCTAAAGACACCTTATTGAGCCATCATTGGTCCTAAACACAACTTATTGGTTACATACACACCTTATCGGGACTCATTGGTCCCAACTGACCCTCGTTGCCCCTAAACACACCTTATTGGGCCATCATTGGTCTTAAACACAACTTATTGGTTACATACACCCCTTATCGGGTCTCATTGGTCCCAACTGACCCTCGTTGCCCCTACACACACCTTATCATTGGACCTAAACACAACTTATTGGTTACATACACACCTTATTGTGACTCATTGGTCCCAACTGACCCTCGTTACCCCTAAACAGATGATATTGGGCCATCATTTGTCCTAGACACAACTTATTGTTAACATACACACCTTATTGGGCTATCATTGGTCCCAACTGACCCTCGTTGCCCGTAAACACAACTTATTAGGCCATCATTGATCCTAAACAGTACTTATTGGTTACATACACATCTTATTGGGCGATCATCGGTCCCAACGGACCCTCGTTGCCCCTAAACGCACCTTATTGGGCCATCGTTGGTCTTAAACACAACTTATTGGTTACATACACACCTTATTGGGCTATCATTGGTCCCAACTGACCCTCGTTTCCCCTAAACACACCTTATTGGGCCATCATTGGTTCTAAACAGAACTTATTGGTTACATACATACCTTATTGGGACTCATTGGTCCCAACTGACCCTCGTTGCCCCTAAACACACCTTATTGGGCCATCATTGGTCCTAAACACAGCCTATTGGTTACATACACACCTTGTTAGGGCTCACTAGTCCCAACTGACCCTCGTTGCCCCCTAAACACAACTTATGGATTACATACACACCTTATCGGGACTTATTGGTCCCAACTGACCCTCGTTGCCCCTAAACACGCCTTATTGGGCCATCATTGGTCCTAAACACAACTTATTGGTTACATACACACCTTATCGGGACTTATTGGTACCAACTGACCCTCGTTGGCCCTAAACACATTTATTAGGCCATCATTGGTCCTGAACACTACTTATTGGTTAAATACACACCTTATTGGGGCATCATTGGTCTCAACTGACTCTCGTTGCCCCTAAACACACCTTATTGGGCCATCATTGATCCTAAACACAACTTATTAGTTACATACACACTTTATTGGGCCATCATTGGTCCCAACTGAACCTTGTTGCCCCTAAACACACTTTATTGGTCCATCATTGGTCTTAAACACAACTTATTGGTTACATACACACCTTATTGGGCTATCATTGGTCCCAACTGACCCTCGTTTCCCCTACCAATACCTTATCATTGGAACTAAACACAACTTATTGGTTACATACATACCTTATCAGGACTCATTGGTCCCAACTGACCCTCGTTGCCCCTAAACACACCTTATTGGGCCATCATTGGTCCTAAACACAACTTATTGGTTACATACACCCCTTATCGGGTCTCATTGGTCCCAACTGACCCTCATTGCCCCTACATACACCTTATCATTGGACCTAAACACAACTTATTGGTTACATACACACCTTATTGGGACTCATTGGTCCCAACTGACCCTCGTTACCCCTAAACACACGATATTGGGCCATCATTGGTCCTAAACACAACTTATTGTTTACATACACACCTTATTGGGCTATCATTGGTCCCAACTGACCCTCGTTGCCCCTAAACGCACCTTATTGGGCCATCATTGGTTCTAAACAGAACTTATTAGTTACATACATACCTTATTGGGACTCATTGGTCCCAACTGACCCGCGTTGCCCCTAAACACACCTTATTGGGCCAGCATTGGTCCTAAACACAATTTTTTGGTTACATACACACCTTGTTGGGACTCATTGGTCCCAACTGACCTTCGTTGCCTCTTAACACACCTTATTAGGCCATCATTGGTCCTAAACACAACTTATTGGTTACATACACACCTTATCAGGACTCATTGGTCCCAACTGACCCTCGTTGCCCCTAAAGACACCTTATTGAGCCATCATTGGTCCTAAACACAACTTATTCGTTACATACACACCTTATCGGGACTCATTGGTCCCAACTGACCCTCGTTGCCCCTAAACACACCTTATTGGGCCATCATTGGTCCTAAACACAGCCTATTGGTTACATACACACCTTGTTAGGGCTCTCTAGTCCCAACTGACCCTCGTTGCCCCCTAAACACAGCTTATTAGGCCATCATTGGTTCTAAACACAACTTATGGATTACATACACACCTTATCGGGACTTATTGGTCCCAACTGACCCTCGTTGCCCCTAAACACGCCTTATTGGGCCATCATTGGTCCTAAACACAACTTATTGGTTACATACACACCTTATCGGGACTTATTGGTACCAACTGACCCTCGTTGGCCCTAAACACACTTATTAGGCCATCATTGGTCCTGAACACTACTTATTGGTTAAATACACACCTTATTGGGGCATCATTGGTCTCAACTGACTCTCGTTGCCCCTAAACACACCTTATTGGGCCATCATTGATCCTAAACACAATTATTAGTTACATACACACTTTATTGGGCCATCATTGGTCCCAACTGAACCTTGTTGCCCCTGAACACACTTTATTGGTCCATCATTGGTCTTAAACATAACTTATTGGTTACATACACACCTTATTGGGCCATCATTGGTCCCAACTGACCCTCGTTTCCCCTACACATACCTTATCATTGGAACTAAACACAACTTATTGGTTACATACATACCTTATCAGGACTCATTGGTCCCAACTGACCCTCGTTGCCCCTAAACACACCTTATTGGGCCATCATTGGTCCTAAACACAACTTATTGGTTACATACACCCATTATCGGGTCTCATTGGTCCCAACTGACCCTCATTGCCCCTACATACACCTTATCATTGGACCTAACCACAACTTATTGGTTACATACACACCTTATTGGGACTCATTGGTCCCAACTGACCCTCGTTACCCCTAAACACACGATATTGGGCCATCATTGGTCTTAAACACAACTTATTGTTTACATACACACCTTATTGGGCTATCATTGGTCCCAACTGACCCTCGTTGCCTCTAAACGCACCTTATTGGGCCATCATTGGTCTTAAACACAACTTATTGGTTACATACACACCTTATTGGGCTATCACTGGTCCCAACTGACCCTCGTTTCCCCTAAACACACCTTATTGGGCCATCATTGGTTCTAAACAGAACTTATTGGTTACATACATACCTTATTGGGACTCATTGGTCCCAACTGACCCTCGTTGCCCCTAAACACACCTTATTGGGCCAGCATTGGTCCTAAACACAATTTTTTGGTTACATACACACCTTGTTGGGACTCATTGGTCCCAACTGACCGTCGTTGCATCTTAACACACCTTATTAGGCCATCATTGGTCCTAAACACAACTTATTGGTTACATACACACCTTATCAGGACTCATTGGTCCCAACTGACCCTCGTTGCCCCTAAAGACACCTTATTGAGCCATCATTGGTCCTAAACACAACTTATTGGTTACATACACACCTTATCGGGACTCATTGGTCCCAACTGACCCTCGTTGCCCCTAAACACACCTTATTGGGCCATCATTGGTCTTAAACACAACTTATTGGTTACATACACCCCTTATCGGGTCTCATTGGTCCCAACTGACCCTCGTTGCCCCTACACACACCTTATCATTGGACCTAAACACAACTTATTGGTTACATACACACCTTATTGTGACTCATTGGTCCCAACTGACCCTCGTTACCCCTAAACAGATGATATTGGGCCATCATTTGTCCTAGACACAACTTATTGTTAACATACACACCTTATTGGGCTATCATTGGTCCCAACTGACCCTCGTTGCCCGTAAACACAACTTATTAGGCCATCATTGATCCTAAACAGTACTTATTGGTTACATACACATCTTATTGGGCGATCATCGGTCCCAACGGACCCTCGTTGCCCCTAAACGCACCTTATTGGGCCATCGTTGGTCTTAAACACAACTTATTGGTTACATACACACCTTATTGGGCTATCATTGGTCCCAACTGACCCTCGTTTCCCCTAAACACACCTTATTGGGCCATCATTGGTTCTAAACAGAACTTATTGGTTACATACATACCTTATTGGGACTCATTGGTCCCAACTGACCCTCGTTGCCCCTAAACACACCTTATTGGGCCATCATTGGTCCTAAACACAGCCTATTGGTTACATACACACCTTGTTAGGGCTCACTAGTCCCAACTGACCCTCGTTGCCCCCTAAACACAACTTATGGATTACATACACACCTTATCGGGACTTATTGGTCCCAACTGACCCTCGTTGCCCCTAAACACGCCTTATTGGGCCATCATTGGTCCTAAACACAACTTATTGGTTACATACACACCTTATCGGGACTTATTGGTACCAACTGACCCTCGTTGGCCCTAAACACATTTATTAGGCCATCATTGGTCCTGAACACTACTTATTGGTTAAATACACACCTTATTGGGGCATCATTGGTCTCAACTGACTCTCGTTGCCCCTAAACACACCTTATTGGGCCATCATTGATCCTAAACACAACTTATTAGTTACATACACACTTTATTGGGCCATCATTGGTCCCAACTGAACCTTGTTGCCCCTAAACACACTTTATTGGTCCATCATTGGTCTTAAACACAACTTATTGGTTACATACACACCTTATTGGGCTATCATTGGTCCCAACTGACCCTCGTTTCCCCTACATACACCTTATCATTGGACCTAAACACAACTTATTGGTTACATACACACCTTATCGGGACTCATTGGTCCCAACTGACCCTCGTTGCCCCTAAACACACCTTATTGGGCCATCATTGGTCCTAAACACAACTTATTGGTTACATACACCCCTTATCGGGTCTCATTGGTCCCAACTGACCCTCATTGCCCCTACATACACCTTATCATTGGACCTAAACACAACTTATTGGTTACATACACACCTTATTGGGACTCATTGGTCCCAACTGACCCTCGTTACCCCTAAACACACGATATTGGGCCATCATTTGTCCTAGACACAACTTATTGTTAACATACACACCTTATTGGGCTATCATTGGTCCCAACTGACCCTCGTTGCCCGTAAACACAACTTATTAGGCCATCATTGATCCTAAACAGTACTTATTGGTTACATACACATCTTATTGGGCGATCATCGGTCCCAACGGACCCTCGTTGCCCCTAAACGCACCTTATTGGGCCATCGTTGGTCTTAAACACAACTTATTGGTTACATACACACCTTATTGGGCTATCATTGGTCCCAACTGACCCTCGTTTCCCCTAAACACACCTTATTGGGCCATCATTGGTTCTAAACAGAACTTATTGGTTACATACATACCTTATTGGGACTCATTGGTCCCAACTGACCCTCGTTGCCCCTAAACACACCTTATTGGGCCATCATTGGTCCTAAACACAGCCTATTGGTTACATACACACCTTGTTAGGGCTCACTAGTCCCAACTGACCCTCGTTGCCCCCTAAACACAACTTATGGATTACATACACACCTTATCGGGACTTATTGGTCCCAACTGACCCTCGTTGCCCCTAAACACGCCTTATTGGGCCATCATTGGTCCTAAACACAACTTATTGGTTACATACACACCTTATCGGGACTTATTGGTACCAACTGACCCTCGTTGGCCCTAAACACATTTATTAGGCCATCATTGGTCCTGAACACTACTTATTGGTTAAATACACACCTTATTGGGGCATCATTGGTCTCAACTGACTCTCGTTGCCCCTAAACACACCTTATTGGGCCATCATTGATCCTAAACACAACTTATTAGTTACATACACACTTTATTGGGCCATCATTGGTCCCAACTGAACCTTGTTGCCCCTAAACACACTTTATTGGTCCATCATTGGTCTTAAACACAACTTATTGGTTACATACACACCTTATTGGGCTATCATTGGTCCCAACTGACCCTCGTTTCCCCTACCAATACCTTATCATTGGAACTAAACACAACTTATTGGTTACATACATACCTTATCAGGACTCATTGGTCCCAACTGACCCTCGTTGCCCCTAAACACACCTTATTGGGCCATCATTGGTCCTAAACACAACTTATTGGTTACATACACCCCTTATCGGGTCTCATTGGTCCCAACTGACCCTCATTGCCCCTACATACACCTTATCATTGGACCTAAACACAACTTATTGGTTACATACACACCTTATTGGGACTCATTGGTCCCAACTGACCCTCGTTACCCCTAAACACACGATATTGGGCCATCATTGGTCCTAAACACAACTTATTGTTTACATACACACCTTATTGGGCTATCATTGGTCCCAACTGACCCTCGTTGCCCCTAAACGCACCTTATTGGGCCATCATTGGTTCTAAACAGAACTTATTAGTTACATACATACCTTATTGGGACTCATTGGTCCCAACTGACCCGCGTTGCCCCTAAACACACCTTATTGGGCCAGCATTGGTCCTAAACACAATTTTTTGGTTACATACACACCTTGTTGGGACTCATTGGTCCCAACTGACCTTCGTTGCCTCTTAACACACCTTATTAGGCCATCATTGGTCCTAAACACAACTTATTGGTTACATACACACCTTATCAGGACTCATTGGTCCCAACTGACCCTCGTTGCCCCTAAAGACACCTTATTGAGCCATCATTGGTCCTAAACACAACTTATTCGTTACATACACACCTTATCGGGACTCATTGGTCCCAACTGACCCTCGTTGCCCCTAAACACACCTTATTGGGCCATCATTGGTCCTAAACACAGCCTATTGGTTACATACACACCTTGTTAGGGCTCTCTAGTCCCAACTGACCCTCGTTGCCCCCTAAACACAGCTTATTAGGCCATCATTGGTTCTAAACACAACTTATGGATTACATACACACCTTATCGGGACTTATTGGTCCCAACTGACCCTCGTTGCCCCTAAACACGCCTTATTGGGCCATCATTGGTCCTAAACACAACTTATTGGTTACATACACACCTTATCGGGACTTATTGGTACCAACTGACCCTCGTTGGCCCTAAACACACTTATTAGGCCATCATTGGTCCTGAACACTACTTATTGGTTAAATACACACCTTATTGGGGCATCATTGGTCTCAACTGACTCTCGTTGCCCCTAAACACACCTTATTGGGCCATCATTGATCCTAAACACAATTATTAGTTACATACACACTTTATTGGGCCATCATTGGTCCCAACTGAACCTTGTTGCCCCTGAACACACTTTATTGGTCCATCATTGGTCTTAAACATAACTTATTGGTTACATACACACCTTATTGGGCCATCATTGGTCCCAACTGACCCTCGTTTCCCCTACACATACCTTATCATTGGAACTAAACACAACTTATTGGTTACATACATACCTTATCAGGACTCATTGGTCCCAACTGACCCTCGTTGCCCCTAAACACACCTTATTGGGCCATCATTGGTCCTAAACACAACTTATTGGTTACATACACCCATTATCGGGTCTCATTGGTCCCAACTGACCCTCATTGCCCCTACATACACCTTATCATTGGACCTAACCACAACTTATTGGTTACATACACACCTTATTGGGACTCATTGGTCCCAACTGACCCTCGTTACCCCTAAACACACGATATTGGGCCATCATTGGTCCTAAACACAACTTATTGTTTACATAAACACCTTATTGGGCTATCATTGGTCCCAACTGACCCTCGTTGCCTCTAAACGCACCTTATTGGGCCATCATTGGTCTTAAACACAACTTATTGGTTACATACACACCTTATTGGGCTATCACTGGTCCCAACTGACCCTCGTTTCCCCTAAACACACCTTATTGGGCCATCATTGGTTCTAAACAGAACTTATTGGTTACATACATACCTTATTGGGACTCATTGGTCCCAACTGACCCTCGTTGCCCCTAAACACACCTTATTGGGCCAGCATTGGTCCTAAACACAATTTTTTGGTTACATACACACCTTGTTGGGACTCATTGGTCCCAACTGACCGTCGTTGCATCTTAACACACCTTATTAGGCCATCATTGGTCCTAAACACAACTTATTGGTTACATACACACCTTATCAGGACTCATTGGTCCCAACTGACCCTCGTTGCCCCTAAAGACACCTTATTGAGCCATCATTGGTCCTAAACACAACTTATTGGTTACATACACACCTTATCGGGACTCATTGGTCCCAACTGACCCTCGTTGCCCCTAAACACACCTTATTGGGCCATCATTGGTCTTAAACACAACTTATTGGTTACATACACCCCTTATCGGGTCTCATTGGTCCCAACTGACCCTCGTTGCCCCTACACACACCTTATCATTGGACCTAAACACAACTTATTGGTTACATACACACCTTATTGTGACTCATTGGTCCCAACTGACCCTCGTTACCCCTAAACAGATGATATTGGGCCATCATTGGTCCTAAACACAACTTATTGATTACATACACACCTTATTGGGCTATCATTGGTCCCAACTGACCCTCGTTGCCCCTAAACACAATTTATAAGGCCATCGTAGATCCTAAACACTACTTATTGGTTACATACACACCTTATTGGGCCATCATTGGGCCCAACGGACCCTCGTTGCCCTAAACACACCTTATTGGGCCATCATTGGTCCTAAACACAGCCTATTGGTTACATACACACCTTGTTAGGGCTCACTAGTCCCAACTGACCCTCGTTGCCCCCTAAACACAGCTTATTAGGCCATCAATGGTTCTAAACACAACTTATGGATTACATACACACCTTATCGGGACTTATTGGTCCCAACTGACCCTCGTTGCCCCTAAACACGCCTTATTGGGCCATCATTGGTCCTAAACACAACTTATTGGTTACATACACACCTTATCGGGACTTATTGGTACCAACTGACCCTCGTTGGCCCTAAACACACTTATTAGGACATCATTGGTCCTGAACACTACTTATTGGTTAAATAAACACCTTATTGGGGCATCATTGGTCTCAACTGACTCTCGTTGCCCCTAAACACACCTTATTGGGCCATCATTGATCCTAAACACAACTTATTAGTTACATACACACTTTATTGGGCCATCATTGGTCCCAACTGACCCTCGTTGCCCCTACACATACCTTAACATTGGAACTAAACACAACTTATTGGTTACATACACACCTTATCGGGACTCATTGGTCCCAACTGACCCTCGTTGCCCCTAAACACACCTTATTGGGCCATCATTGGTCCTAAACACAACTTATTGGTTACATACACCCCTTATCGGGTCTCATTGGTCCCAACTGACCCTCATTGCCCCTACATACACCTTATCATTGGACCTAAACAAAACTTATTGGTTACATACACACCTTATTGGGACTCATTGGTCCCAACTGACCCTCGTTACCCCTAAACACACGATATTGGGCCATCATTGGTCCTAAACACAACTTATTGTTTACATACACACCTTATTGGGCTATCACTGGTCCCAACTGACCCTCGTTGCCCGTAAACACAACTTATTAGGCCATCATTGATCCTAAACAGTACTTATTGGTTACATACACACCTTATTGGGCGATCATTGGTCCCAACGGACCCTCGTTGCCTCTAAACGCACCTTATTGGGCCATCATTAGTCTTAAACACAACTTATTGGTTACATACACCCCTTATCGGGTCTCATTGGTCCCAACTGACCCTCGTTGCCCCTACACACACCTTATCATTGGACCTAAACACAACTTATTGGTTACATACACACCTTATTGTGACTCATTGGTCCCAACTGACCCTCGTTACCCCTAAACAGATGATATTGGGCCATCATTGGTCCTAAACACAACTTATTGATTACATACACACCTTATTGGGCTATCATTGGTCCCAACTGACCCTCGTTGCCCCTAAACACAATTTATAAGGCCATCGTAGATCCTAAACACTACTTATTGGTTACATACACACCTTATTGGGCCATCATTGGGCCCAACGGACCCTCGTTGCCCTAAACACACCTTATTGGGCCATCATTGGTCCTAAACACAGCCTATTGGTTACATACACACCTTGTTAGGGCTCACTAGTCCCAACTGACCCTCGTTGCCCCCTAAACACAGCTTATTAGGCCATCAATGGTTCTAAACACAACTTATGGATTACATACACACCTTATCGGGACTTATTGGTCCCAACTGACCCTCGTTGCCCCTAAACACGCCTTATTGGGCCATCATTGGTCCTAAACACAACTTATTGGTTACATACACACCTTATCGGGACTTATTGGTACCAACTGACCCTCGTTGGCCCTAAACACACTTATTAGGACATCATTGGTCCTGAACACTACTTATTGGTTAAATAAACACCTTATTGGGGCATCATTGGTCTCAACTGACTCTCGTTGCCCCTAAACACACCTTATTGGGCCATCATTGATCCTAAACACAACTTATTAGTTACATACACACTTTATTGGGCCATCATTGGTCCCAACTGACCCTCGTTGCCCCTACACATACCTTAACATTGGAACTAAACACAACTTATTGGTTACATACACACCTTATCGGGACTCATTGGTCCCAACTGACCCTCGTTGCCCCTAAACACACCTTATTGGGCCATCATTGGTCCTAAACACAACTTATTGGTTACATACACCCCTTATCGGGTCTCATTGGTCCCAACTGACCCTCATTGCCCCTACATACACCTTATCATTGGACCTAAACAAAACTTATTGGTTACATACACACCTTATTGGGACTCATTGGTCCCAACTGACCCTCGTTACCCCTAAACACACGATATTGGGCCATCATTGGTCCTAAACACAACTTATTGTTTACATACACACCTTATTGGGCTATCACTGGTCCCAACTGACCCTCGTTGCCCGTAAACACAACTTATTAGGCCATCATTGATCCTAAACAGTACTTATTGGTTACATACACACCTTATTGGGCGATCATTGGTCCCAACGGACCCTCGTTGCCTCTAAACGCACCTTATTGGGCCATCATTAGTCTTAAACACAACTTATTGGTTACATACACCCCTTATCGGGTCTCATTGGTCCCAACTGACCCTCGTTGCCCCTACACACACCTTATCATTGGACCTAAACACAACTTATTGGTTACATACACACCTTATTGTGACTCATTGGTCCCAACTGACCCTCGTTACCCCTAAACAGATGATATTGGGCCATCATTGGTCCTAAACACAACTTATTGATTACATACACACCTTATTGGGCTATCATTGGTCCCAACTGACCCTCGTTGCCCCTAAACACAATTTATAAGGCCATCGTAGATCCTAAACACTACTTATTGGTTACATACACACCTTATTGGGCCATCATTGGGCCCAACGGACCCTCGTTGCCCTAAACACACCTTATTGGGCCATCATTGGTCCTAAACACAGCCTATTGGTTACATACACACCTTGTTAGGGCTCACTAGTCCCAACTGACCTTCGTTGCCCCCTAAACACAGCTTATTAGGCCATCAATGGTTCTAAACACAACTTATGGATTACATACACACCTTATCGGGACTTATTGGTCCCAACTGACCCTCGTTGCCCCTAAACACGCCTTATTGGGCCATCATTGGTCCTAAACACAACTTATTGGTTACATACACACCTTATCGGGACTTATTGGTACCAACTGACCCTTGTTGGCCCTAAACACACTTATTAGGACATCATTGGTCCTGAACACTACTTATTGGTTAAATAAACACCTTATTGGGGCATCATTGGTCTCAACTGACTCTCGTTGCCCCTAAACACACCTTATTGGGCCATCATTGATCCTAAACACAACTTATTAGTTACATACACACTTTATTGGGCCATCATTGGTCCCAACTGACCCTCGTTGCCCCTACACATACCTTAACATTGGAACTAAACACAACTTATTGGTTACATACACACCTTATCGGGACTCATTGGTCCCAACTGACCCTCGTTGCCCCTAAACACACCTTATTGGGCCATCATTGGTCCTAAACACAACTTATTGGTTACATACACCCCTTATCGGGTCTCATTGGTCCCAACTGACCCTCATTGCCCCTACATACACCTTATCATTGGACCTAAACACAACTTATTGGTTACATACACACCTTATTGGGACTCATTGGTCCCAACTGACCCTCGTTACCCCAAAACACACGATATTGGGCCATCATTGGTCCTAAACACAACTTATTGTTTACATACACACCTTATTGGGCTATCACTGGTCCCAACTGACCCTCGTTGCCCGTAAACACAACTTATTAGGCCATCATTGATCCTAAACAGTACTTATTGGTTACATACACACCTTATTGGGCGATCATTGGTCCCAACGGACCCTCGTTGCCTCTAAACGCACCTTATTGGGCCATCATTAGTCTTAAACACAACTTATTGGTTACATACACACCTTATTGGGCTATCATTGGTCCCAACTGACCCTCGTTGCCCCTAAACACAATTTATAAGGCCATCATTGATCCTAAACACTACTTATTGGTTACATACACACCTTATTGGGCCATTATTGGGCCCAACGGACCCTCGTTGCCTCTAAACACACCTTAATGGGCCATCATTGGTCCTAAACACAGCCTATTGGTTACATACACACCTTGTTAGGGCTCACTAGTCCCAACTGACCCTCGTTGCCCCCTAAACACAGCTTATTAGGCCATCATTGGTTCTAAACACAACTTATGGATTACATACACACCTTATCGGGACTTATTGGTCCCAACTGACCCTCGTTGCCCCTAAACACGCCTTATTGGGCCATCATTGGTCCTAAACACAACTTATTGGTTACATACACACCTTATCGGGACTTATTGGTACCAACTGACCCTCGTTGGCCCTAAACACACTTATTAGGACATCATTGGTCCTGAACACTACTTATTGGTTAAATAAACACCTTATTGGGCTATCATTGGTCCCAACTGACCCTCGTTGCCCCTAAACGCACCTTATTGGGCCATCATTGGTCTTAA
This sequence comes from Deinandra increscens subsp. villosa, assembly GCA_039602395.1. Taxonomy (NCBI): domain Eukaryota; kingdom Viridiplantae; phylum Streptophyta; class Magnoliopsida; order Asterales; family Asteraceae; genus Deinandra; species Deinandra increscens. The sequence continues at coordinate 24,422 of JBCNJP010001839.1, read as the reverse complement.
ACACAACTTATTGGTTACATACACACCTTATTGGGCTATCACTGGTCCCAACTGACCCTCGTTACCCCTAAACACACCTTATTGGGCCATCATTGGTTCTAAACAGAACTTATTGGTTACATACATACCTTATTGGGACTCATTGGTCCCAACTGACCCTCGTTGCCCCTAAACACACCTTATTGGGCCAGCATTGGTCCTAAACACAATTTTTTGGTTACATACACACCTTGTTGGGACTCATTGGTCCCAACTGACCGTCGTTGCATCTTAACACACCTTATTAGGCCATCATTGGTCCTAAACACAACTTATTGGTTACATACACACCTTATCAGGACTCATTGGTCCCAACTGACCCTCGTTGCCCCTAAAGACACCTTATTGAGCCATCATTGGTCCTAAACAAAACTTATTGGTTACATACACACCTTATCGGGAATCATTGGTCCCAACTGACCCTCGTTGCCCCTAAACACACCTTATTGGGCCATCATTGGTCTTAAACACAACTTATTGGTTACATACACCCCTTATCGGGTCTCATTGGTCCCAACTGACCCTCGTTGCCCCTACACACACCTTATCATTGGACCTAAACACAACTTATTGGTTACATACACACCTTATTGGGACTCATTGGTCCCAACTGACCCTCGTTACCCCTAAACAGATGATATTGGGCCATCATTGGTCCTAAACACAACTTATTGATTACATACACACCTTATTGGGCTATCATTGGTCCCAACTGACCCTCGTTGCCCCTAAACACAATTTATAAGGCCATCGTTGATCCTAAACACTACTTATTGGTTACATACACACCTTATTGGGCCATCATTGGGCCCAACGGACCCTCGTTGCCCTAAACACACCTTATTGGGCCATCATTGGTCCTAAACACAGCCTATTGGTTACATACACACCTTGTTAGGGCTCACTAGTCCCAACTGACCCTCGTTGCCCCCTAAACACAGCTTATTAGGCCATCAATGGTTCTAAACACAACTTATGGATTACATACACACCTTATCGGGACTTATTGGTCCCAACTGACCCTCGTTGCCCCTAAACACGCCTTATTGGGCCATCATTGGTCCTAAACACAACTTATTGGTTACATACACACCTTATCGGGACTTATTGGTACCAACTGACCCTCGTTGGCCCTAAACACACTTATTAGGACATCATTGGTCCTGAACACTACTTATTGGTTAAATAAACACCTTATTGGGGCATCATTGGTCTCAACTGACTCTCGTTGCCCCTAAACACACCTTATTGGGCCATCATTGATCCTAAACACAACTTATTAGTTACATACACACTTTATTGGGCCATCATTGGTCCCAACTGAACCTCGTTGCCCCTAAACACACATTATTGGTCCATCATTGGTCTTAAACACAACTTATTGGTTACATACACACCTAATTGGGCCATCATTGGTCCCAACTGACCCTCGTTGCCCCTACACATACCTTATCATTGGAACTAAACACAACTTATTGGTTACATACACACCTTATCGGGACTCATTGGTCCCAACTGACCCTCGTTGCTCCTAAACACACCTTATTGGGCCATCATTGGTCCTAAACACAACTTATTGGTTACATACACCCCTTATCGGGTCTCATTGGTCCCAACTGACCCTCATTGCCCCTACATACACCTTATCATTGGACCTAAACACAACTTATTGGTTACATACACACCTTATTGGGACTCATTGGTCCCAACTGACCCTCGTTACCCCTAAACACACGATATTGGGCCATCATTGGTCCTAAACACAACTTATTGTTTACATACACACCTTATTGGGCTATCATTGGTCCCAACTGACCCTCGTTGCCCGTAAACACAACTTATTAGGCCATCATTGATCCTAAACAGTACTTATTGGTTACATACACACCTTATTGGGCGATCATTGGTCCCAACGGACCCTCGTTGCCTCTAAACGCACCTTATTGGGCCATCATTAGTCTTAAACACAACTTATTGGTTACATACACACCTTATTGGGCTATCATTGGTCCCAACTGACCCTCGTTGCCCCTAAACACAATTTATAAGGCCATCATTGATCCTAAACACTACTTATTGGTTACATACACACCTTATTGGGCCATTATTGGGCCCAACGGACCCTCGTTGCCTCTAAACACACCTTAATGGGCCATCATTGGTCCTAAACACAGCCTATTGGTTACATACACACCTTGTTAGGGCTCACTAGTCCCAACTGACCCTCGTTGCCCCCTAAACACAGCTTATTAGGCCATCATTGGTTCTAAACACAACTTATGGATTACATACACACCTTATCGGGACTTATTGGTCCCAACTGACCCTCATTGCCCCTAAACACGCCTTATTGGGCCATCATTGGTCCTAAACACAACTTATTGGTTACATACACACCTTATCGGGACTTATTGGTACCAACTGACCCTCGTTGGCCCTAAACACACTTATTAGGACATCATTGGTCCTGAACACTACTTATTGGTTAAATAAACACCTTATTGGGGCATCATTGGTCTCAACTGACTCTCGTTGCCCCTAAACACACCTTATTGGGCCATCATTGATCCTAAACACAACTTATTAGTTACATACACACTTTATTGGGCCATCATTGGTCCCAACTGAACCTCGTTGCCCCTAAACACACTTTATTGGTCCATCATTGGTCTTTAACACAACTTATTGGTTACATACACACCTTATTGGGCCATCATTGGTCCCAACTGACCCTCGTTGCCCCTACACATACCTTATCATTGGAACTAAACACAACTTATTGGTTACATACACACCTTATCGGGACTCATTGGTCCCAACTGACCCTCGTTGCCCCTAAACACACCTTATTGGGCCATCATTGGTCCTAAACACAACTTATTGGTTACATACACCCCTTATCGGGTCTCATTGGTCCCAACTGACCCTCATTGCCCCTACATACACCTTATCATTGGACCTAAACACAACTTATTGGTTACATACACACCTTATTGGGACTCATTGGTCCCAACTGACCCTCGTTACCCCTAAACACACGATATTGGGCCATCATTGGTCCTAAACACAACTTATTGTTTACATACACACCTTATTGGGCTATCATTGGTCCCAACTGACCCTCGTTGCCCGTAAACACAACTTATTAGGCCATCATTGATCCTAAACAGTACTTATTGGTTACATACACACCTTATTGGGCGATCATTGGTCCCAACGGACCCTCGTTGCTTCTAAACGCACCTTATTGGGCCATCATTGGTCTTAAACACAACTTATTGGTTACATACACACCTTATTGGGCTATCATTGGTCCCAACTGACCCTCGTTTCCCCTAAACACACCTTATTGGGCCATCATTGGTTCTAAACAGAACTTATTGGTTACATACATACCTTATTGGGACTCATTGGTCCCAACTGACCCTCGTTGCCCCTAAACACACCTTATGGGGCCATCATTGGTCCTAATCACAGCCTATTGGTTACATACACACCTTGTTAGGGCTCACTAGTCCCAACTGACCCTCGTTGCCCCCCTAAACACAGCTTATTAGGCCATCATTGGTTCTAAACACAACTTATGGATTACATACACACCTTATCGGGACTTATTGGTCCCAACCGACCCTCGTTGCCCCTAAACACGCCTTATTGGGCCATCATTGGTCCTAAACACAACTTATTGCTTACATACACACCTTATCGGGACTTATTGGTACCAACTGACCCTCGTTGGCCGTAAACACACTTATTAGGCCATCATTGGTCCTGAACACTACTTATTGGTTAAATACACACCTTATTGGGGCATCATTGGTCTCAACTGACTCTCGTTGCCCCTAAACACACCTTATTGGGCCATCATTGATCCTAAACACAACTTATTAGTTACATACACACTTTATTGGGCCATCATTGGTCCCAACTGAACCTCGTTGCCCCTAAACACACTTTATTGGTCCATCATTGGTCTTAAACACAACTTATTGGTTACATACACACCTTATTGGGCCATCATTGGTCCCAACTGACCCTCGTTGCCCGTACACATACCTTATCATTGGAACTAACACAACTTATTGGTTACATACACACCTTATTGGGACTCATTGGTCCCAACTGACCCTCGTTGCCCCTAAACACACCTTATTGGGCCAGCATTGGTCCTAAACACAATTTTTTGGTTACATACACACCTTATTGGGACTCATTGGTCCCAACTGACCATCGTTGCCTCTTAACACACCTTATTGGGCCATCATTGGTCCTAAACACAACTTATTGGTTACATACACACCTTATCAGGACTCATTGGTCCCAACTGACCCTCGTTGCCCCTAAAGACACCTTATTGAGACATCATTGGTCCTAAACACAACTTATTGGTTACATAAACACCTTATCGGGACTCATTGGTCCCAACTGACCCTCGTTGCCCCTAAACACACCTTATTGGGCCATCATTGGTCTTAAACACAACTTATTGGTTACATACACCCCTTATCGGGTCTCATTGGTCCCAACTGACCCTCGTTGCCCCTACACACACCTTATCATTGGACCTAAACTCAACTTATTGGTTACATACACACCTTATTGGGACTCATTGGTCCCAACTTACCCTCGTTACCCCTAAACAGATGATATTGGGCCATCACTGGTCCTAAACACAACTTATTGATTACATACACACCTTATTGGGCTATCATTGGTCCCAACTGACCCTCGTTGCCCCTAAACACAATTTATTAGGCCATCATTGATCCTAAACACTACTTATTGGTTACATACACACCTTATTGGGCCATCATTGGGCCCAACGGACCCTCGTTGCCCCTAAACACACCTTATTGGGCCATCATTGATCCTAAACACAACTTATTAGTTACATACACACTTTATTTGGCCATCATTGGTCCCAACTGAACCTCGTTGCTCCTAAACACATTTTATTGGGCCATCATTGGTCTTAAACACAACTTATTGGTTACATACACACCTTATTGGGCCATCATTTGTCCCAACTGACCCTCGTTGCCCCTACACATACCTTATCATTGGAACTAAACACAACTTATTGGTTACATACACACCTTATTGGGACTCATTGGTCCCAACTGACCCTCGTTACCCCTAAACACACGATATTGGGCCATCATTGGTCCTAAACACAACTTATTGTTTACATACACACCTTATTGGGCTATCATTGGTCCCAACTGACCCTCGTTGCCCGTAAACACAACTTATTAGGCCATCAAGTATCCTAAACAGTACTTATTGGTTACATACACACCTTATTGGGCGATCATTGGTCCCAACGGACCCTCGTTGCCTCTAAACGCACCTTATTGGGCCATCATTGGTCTTAAACACAACTTATTGGTTACATACACACCTTATTGGGCTATCATTGGTCCCAACTGACCCTCGTTTCCCCTAAACACACCTTATTGGGCCATCATTGGTTCTAAACAGAACTTATTGGTTACATACATACCTTATTGGGACTCATTGGTCCCAACGGACCCTCGTTGCCCCTAAACACACCTTATTGGGCCATCATTGGTCCTAAACACAGCCTATTGGTTACATACACACCTTGTTAGGGCTCACTAGTCCCAACTGACCCTCGTTGCCCCCTAAACACAGCTTATTAGGCCATCATTGGTTCTAAACACAACTTATGGATTACATACACACCTTATCGGGACTTATTGGTCCCAACCGACCCTCGTTGCCCCTAAACACGCCTTATTGGGCCATCATTGGTCCTAAACACAACTTATTGCTTACATACACACCTTATCGGGACTTATTGGTACCAACTGACCCTCGTTGGCCGTAAACACACTTATTAGGCCATCATTGGTCCTGAACACTACTTATTGGTTAAATACACACCTTATTGGGGCATCATTGGTCTCAACTGACTCTCGTTGCCCCTAAACACACCTTATTGGGCCATCATTGATCCTAAACACAACTTATTAGTTACATACACACTTTATTGGGCCATCATTGGTCCCAACTGAACCTCGTTGCCCCTAAACACACTTTATTGGTCCATCATTGGTCTTAAACACAACTTATTGGTTACATACACACCTTATTGGGCCATCATTGGTCCCAACTGACCCTCGTTGCCCGTACACATACCTTATCATTGGAACTAAACACAACTTATTGGTTACATACACACCTTATTGGGACTCATTGGTCCCAACTGACCCTCGTTGCCCCTAAACACACCTTATTGGGCCAGCATTTGTCCTAAACACAATTTTTTGGTTACATACACACCTTATTGGGACTCATTGGTCCCAACTGACCATCGTTGCCTCTTAACACACCTTATTGGGCCATCATTGGTCCTAAACACAACTTATTGGTTACATACACACCTTATCAGGACTCATTGGTCCCAACTGACCCTCGTTGCCCCTAAAGACACCTTATTGAGCCATCATTGGTCCTAAACACAACTTATTGGTTACATACACACCTTATCGGGACTCATTGGTCCCAACTGACCCTCGTTTCCCCTAAACACACCTTATTGGGCCATCATTGGTCTTAAACACAACTTATTGGTTACATACACCCCTTATCGGGTCTCATTGGTCCCAACTGACCCTCGTTGCCCCTACACACACCTTATCATTGGACCTAAACTCAACTTATTGGTTACATACACACCTTATTGGGACTCATTGGTCCCAACTTACCCTCGTTACCCCTAAACAGATGATATTGGGCCATCACTGGTCCTAAACACAACTTATTGATTACATACACACCTTATTGGGCTATCATTGGTCCCAACTGACCCTCGTTGCCCCTAAACACAATTTATTAGGCCATCATTGATCCTAAACACTACTTATTGGTTACATACACACCTTATTGGGCCATCATTGGGCCCAACGGACCCTCGTTGCCCCTAAACACACCTTATTGGGCCATCATTGATCCTAAACATAACTTATTAGTTACATACACACTTTATTTGGCCATCATTGGTCCCAACTGAACCTCGTTGCTCCTAAACACATTTTATTGGGCCATCATTGGTCTTAAACACAACTTATTGGTTACATACACACCTTATTGGGCCATCATTTGTCCCAACTGACCCTCGTTGCCCCTACACATACCTTATCATTGGAACTAAACACAACTTATTGGTTACATACACACCTTATTGGGACTCATTGGTCCCAACTGACCCTCGTTACCCCTAAACACACGATATTGGGCCATCATTGGTCCTAAACACAACTTATTGTTTACATACACACCTTATTGGGCTATCATTGGTCCCAACTGACCCTCGTTGCCCGTAAACACAACTTATTAGGCCATCATTGATCCTAAACAGTACTTATTGGTTACATACACACCTTATTGGGCGATCATTGGTCCCAACGGACCCTCGTTGCCTCTAAACGCACCTTATTGGGCCATCATTGGTCTTAAACACAACTTATTGGTTACATACACACCTTATTGGGCTATCATTGGTCCCAACTGACCCTCGTTTCCCCTAAACACACCTTATTGGGCCATCATTGGTTCTAAACAGAACTTATTGGTTACATACATACCTTATTGGGACTCATTGGTCCCAACGGACCCTCGTTGCCCCTAAACACACCTTATTGGGCCATCATTGGTCCTAAACACAGCCTATTGGTTACATACACACCTTGTTAGGGCTCACTAGTCCCAACTGACCCTCGTTGCCCCCTAAACACAGCTTATTAGGCCATCATTGGTTCTAAACACAACTTATGGATTACATACACACCTTATCGGGACTTATTGGTCCCAACCGTCCCTCGTTGCCCCTAAACACGCCTTATTGGGCCATCATTGGTCCTAAACACAACTTATTGGTTACATACACACCTTATCGGGACTTATTGGTACCAACTGACCCTCGTTGGCCCTAAACACACTTATTAGGCCATCATTGGTCCTGAACACTACTTATTGGTTAAATACACACCTTATTGGGGCATCATTGGTCCTAAACACAACTTATTGGGCCATCATTGATCCTAAACACAACTTATTAGTTACATACACACTTTATTGGGCCATCATTGGTCCCAACTGAACCTCCTTGCCCCTAAACACACTTTATTGGTCCATCATTGGTCTTAAACACAACTTATTGGTTACATACACACCTTATTGGGCCATCATTGGTCCCAACTGACCCTCATTGCCCGTACACATACCTTATCATTGGAACTAAACATAACTTATTGGTTACATACACACCTTATTGGGACTCATTGGTCGCAACTGACCCTCGTTGCCCCTAAACACACCTTATTGGGCCAGCATTGGTCCTAAACACAATTTTTTGGTTACATACACACCTTATTGGGACTCATTGGTCCCAACTGACCCTCGTTGCCCCTAAAGACACCTTATTGAGCCATCATTGGTCCTAAACACAACTTATTGGTTACATACACACCTTATCGGGACTCATTGGTCCCAACTGACCCTCGTTGCCCCTAAACACACCTTATTGGCCATCATTGGTCTTAAACACAACTTATTGGTTACATATACCCCTTATCGGGTCTCATTGGTCCCAACTGACCCTCGTTGCCCCTACACACACCTTATCATTGGACCTAAACTCAACTTATTGGTTACATACACACCTTATTGGGACTCATTGGTCCCAACTGACCCTCGTTACCCCTAAACAGATGATATTGGGCCATCATTGGTCCTAAACACAACTTATTGGTTACATACACACCTTATTGGGCCATCATTGGGCCCAACGGACCCTTATTGCCCCTAAACACACCTTATTGGGCCATCATTGGTCTTAAACACAACTTATTGGTTACATACACACCTTATTGGGCTATCATTGGTCCCAACTGACCCTCGTTTCCCCTAAACACACCTTATTGGGCCATCATTGGTTCTAAACAGAACTTATTGGTTACATACATACCTTATTGGGACTCATTGGTCCCAACTGACCCTCGTTGCCCCTAAACACACCTTATTGGGCCATCATTGGTCCTAAACACAGCCTATTGGTTACATACACACCTTGTTAGGGCTCACTAGTCCCAACTGACCCTCGTTGCCCCCTAAACACAGCTTATTAGGCCATCATTGGTTCTAAACACAACTTATGGATTACATACACACCTTATCGGGACTTATTGGTCCCAACCGTCCCTCGTTGCCCCTAAACACGCCTTATTGGGCCATCATTGGTCCTAAACACAACTTATTGGTTACATACACACCTTATCGGGACTTATTGGTACCAACTGACCCTCGTTGGCCCTAAACACACTTATTAGGCCATCATTGGTCCTGAACACTACTTATTGGCTAAATACACACCTTATTGGGGCATCATTGGTCCTAAACACAACTTATTGGGCCATCATTGATCCTAAACACAACTTATTAGTTACATACACACTTTATTGGGCCATCATTGGTCCCAACTGAACCTCCTTGCCCCTAAACACACTTTATTGGTCCATCATTGGTCTTAAACACAACTTATTGGTTACATACACACCTTATTGGGCCATCATTGGTCCCAACTGACCCTCATTGCCCGTACACATACCTTATCATTGGAACTAAACATAACTTATTGGTTACATACACACCTTATTGGGACTCATTGGTCCCAACTGACCCTCGTTGCCCCTAAACACACCTTATTGGGCCAGCATTGGTCCTAAACACAATTTTTTGGTTACATACACACCTTATTGGGACTCATTGGTCCCAACTGACCATCGTTGCCTCTTAACACACCTCATTGGGCCATCATTGGTCCTAAACACAACTTATTGGTTACACACACACCTTATCAGGACTCATTGGTCCCAACTGACCCTCGTTGCCCCTAAAGACACCTTATTGAGCCATCATTGGTCCTAAACACAACTTATTGGTTACATACACACCTTATCGGGACTCATTGGTCCCAACTGACCCTCGTTGCCCCTAAACACACCTTATTGGGCCATCATTGGTCTTAAACACAACTTATTGGTTACATACACCCCTTATCGGGTCTCATTGGTCCCAACTGACCCTCGTTGCCCCTACACACACCTTATCATTGGACCTAAACTCAACTTATTGGTTACATACACACCTTATTGGGACTCATTGGTCCCAACTGACCCTCGTTACCCCTAAACAGATGATATTGGGCCATCATTGGTCCTAAACACAACTTATTGATTACATACACACCTTATTGGGCTATCATTGGTCCCAACTGACCCTCGTTGCCCCTAAACACAATTTATTAGGCCATCATTGATCCTAAACACAACTTATTGGTTACATACACACCTTATTGGGCCATCATTGGGCCCAACGGACCCTTGTTGCCCCTAAACACACCTTATTGGGCCATCATTTATCCTAAACACAACTTATTAGTTACATACACACTTTATTGGGCCATCATTGGTCCCAACTGAACCTCGTTGCCCCTAAACACATTTTATTGGGCCATCATTGGTCTTAAACACAACTTATTGGTTACATACACACATTATTGGGCCATCATTGGTCCCAACTGACCCTCGTTGCCCCTACACATACCTTATCATTGGAACTAAACATAACTTATTGGTTACATACACACCTTATCAGGACTCATTGGTCCCAACTGACCCTCGTTGCCCCTAAACACACCTTATTAAGCCATCATTGGTCCTAAACACAACTTATTGGTTACATACACACCTTATCGGGACTCATTGGTCACAACTGACCCTCGTTGGTCCTAAACACAGCCTATTGGTTACATACACACCTTGTTAGGGCTCACTAGTCCCAACTGACCCTCGTTGCCCCCTAAACACAGCTTATTAGGCCATCATTGGTTCTAAACACAACTTATGGATTACATACACACCTTATCGGGACTTATTGGTCCCAACCGTCCCTCGTTGCCCCTAAACACGCCTTATTGGGCCATCATTGGTCCTAAACACAACTTATTGGTTACATACACACCTTATCGGGACTTATTGGTACCAACTGACCCTCGTTGGCCCTAAACACACTTATTAGGCCATCATTGGTCCTGAACACTACTTATTGGTTAAATACACACCTTGTTGGGGCATCATTGGTCCTAAACACAACTTATTGGGCCATCATTGATCCTAAACACAACTTATTAGTTACATACACACTTTATTGGGCCATCATTGGTCCCAACTGAACCTCCTTGCCCCTAAACACACTTTATTGGTCCATCATTGGTCTTAAACACAACTTATTGGTTACATACACACCTTATTGGGCCATCATTGGTCCCAACTGACCCTCATTGCCCGTACACATACCTTATCATTGGAACTAAACATAACTTATTGGTTACATACACACCTTATTGGGACTCATTGGTCCCAACTGACCCTCGTTGCCCCTAAACACACCTTATTGGGCCAGCATTGGTCCTAAACACAATTTTTTGGTTACATACACACCTTATTGGGACTCATTGGTCCCAACTGACCATCGTTGCCTCTTAACACACCTCATTGGGCCATCATTGGTCCTAAACACAACTTATTGGTTACACACACACCTTATCAGGACTCATTGGTCCCAACTGACCCTCGTTGCCCCTAAAGACACCTTATTGAGCCATCATTGGTCCTAAACACAACTTATTGGTTACATACACACCTTATCGGGACTCATTGGTCCCAACTGACCCTCGTTGCCCCTAAACACACCTTATTGGGCCATCATTGGTCTTAAACACAACTTATTGGTTACATACACCCCTTATCGGGTCTCATTGGTCCCAACTGACCCTCGTTGCCCCTACACACACCTTATCATTGGACCTAAACTCAACTTATTGGTTACATACACACCTTATTGGGACTCATTGGTCCCAACTGACCCTCGTTACCCCTAAACAGATGATATTGGGCCATTATTGGTCCTAAACACAACTTATTGATTACATACACACCTTATTGGGCTATCATTGGTGCCAACTGACCCTCGTTGCCCCTAAACACAATTTATTAGGCCATCATTGATCCTAAACACAACTTATTGGTTACATACACACCTTATTGGGCCATCATTGGGCCCAACGGACCCTTGTTGCCCATAAACACACCTTATTGGGCCATCATTGATCCTAAACACAACTTATTAGTTACATACACACTTTATTGGGCCATCATTGGTCCCAACTGAACCTCGTTGCCCCTAAACACATTTTATTGGGCCATCATTGGTCTTAAACACAACTTATTGGTTACATACACACATTATTGGGCCATCATTGGTCCCAACTGACCCTCGTTGCCCCTACACATACCTTATCATTGGAACTCACCTTTATCAGGACTCATTGGTCCCAACTGACCCTCGTTGCCCCTAAACACACCTTATTAAGCCATCATTGGTCCTAAACACAACTTATTGGTTACATACACACCTTATCGGGACTCATTGGTCACAACTGACCCTCGTTGCCCCTAAACACACCTTATTGGGCCATCATTGGTCTTAAACACAACTTATTGGTTACATACACCCCTTATCGGGTCTCATTGGTTCCAACTGACCCTCGTTGCCCCTACACACACCTTATCATTGGACCTAAACACAACTTATTGGTTACATACACACCTTATTGGGACTCATTGGTCCTAACTGACCCTCGTTGCCTCTTAACACACCTTATTGGGCCATCATTGGTCCTAAACACAACTTATTGGTTACATACACACCTTATCAGGACTCATTGGTCCCAACTGACCCTCGTTGCCCCTAAACACACCTTATTGAGCCATCATTGGTCCTAAACACAACTTATTGGTTACATACACACCTTATCGGGACTCATTGGTCCCAACTGACCCTCGTTGCCCCTAAACACACCTTATTGGGCCATCATTGGTCTTAAACACAACTTATTGGTTACATACACCCCTTATAGGGTCTCATTGGTCCCAACTGACCCTCGTTGCTCCTACACACACCTTATCATTGGTCCTAAACATAACTTATTGGTTACATACACACCTTATCAGGACTCATTGGTCCCAACTGACCCTCGTTGCCCCTAAACACACCTTATTAAGCCATCATTGGTCCTAAACACAACTTATTGGTTACATACACACCTTATCGGGACTCATTGGTCACAACTGACCCTCGTTGCCCCTAAACACACCTTATTGGGCCATCATTGGTCTTAAACACAACTTATTGGTTACATACACCCCTTATCGGGTCTCATTGGTTCCAACTGACCCTCGTTGCCCCTACACACACCTTATCATTGGACCTAAACACAACTTATTGGTTACATACACACCTTATTGGGCCATCATTGGTCCCAACGGACCCTCGTTTCCCTAAACACACCTTATTGGCCATCATTGGTCTTAAATGCAACTTATTGGTTATATACATACCTTATTAGGCCATCATTGATCCCAATTGACCCTCGTTGCCCCTAAACGCACCTTTATGGGCCATTATTGGTCCTAAACAAAACTTATTGTTTACATACAGACCTTATTGGACTTCTTGGTCCCAAATGACCCTCGTTTCCCCTAAACACAACTTATTGGGCCATCATTGGTTCTAAACAGAACTTATTGGTTACATACATACCTTATTGGGACTCATTGGTCCCAACTGACCCTCGTTGCCCCTAAACACACCTTATTGGGCCATCATTGGTCCTAAACACAGCCTATTGGTTACATACACACCTTATTAGGGCTCACTGGTCCCAGCTGACCCTCGTTACCCCTAAACACAGCTTATTAGGCCATCATTGGTTCTAAACACAACTTATGGATTACATACACACCTTATCGGGACTTATTGGTCCCAATTGACCCTCGTTGCCCCTAAACACACCTTATTGGGCCATCATTGGTCCTAAACACAACTTATTGGTTACATACACACCTTATCGGGACTCATTGGTACCAACTGACCCTCGTTGGCCCTAAACACACTTATTAGGCCATCATTGGTCCTGAACACTACTTATTGGTTAAATACACACCTTATTGGGGCATCATTGGTCTCAACTGACTCTCGTTGCCCCTAAACACACCTTATTGGGCTATCATTGATCCTAAACACAACTTATTAGTTACATACACACTTTATTGGGCCAACATTGGTCCCAACTGAACCTCGTTGCCCCTAAACACACTTTATTGGGCCATCATTGGTCTTAAACACAACTTATTGGTTACATACACACCTTATTGGGCCATTATTGGTCCCAACTGACCCTCGTTGACCCTACACATACCTTATCATTGGAACTAAACACAACTTATTGGTTACATACACACCTTATTGGGACTCATTGGTCCCAACTGACCCTCGTTGCCCCTAAACACACCTTATTGGGCCAGCATTGGTCCTAAACACAATTTTTTGGTTACAAACACACCTTATTGGGACTCATTGGTCCAAACTGACCATCGTTGCCTCTTAACACACCTTATTGGGCCATCATTGGTCCTAAACAAAACTTATTGGTTACATACACACCTTATCAGGACTCATTGGTCCCAACTGACCCTTGTTGCCCCTAAACACACCTTATTGAGCCATCATTGGTCCTAAACACAACTTATTGGTTACATACACACCTTATCGGGACTCATTGGTCCCAACTGACCCTCGTTGCCCCTAAACACACCTTATTGGGCCATCATTGGTCTTAAACACAACTTATTGGTTACATACACCCCTTATAGGGTCTCATTGGTCCCAACTGACCCTCGTTGCTCCTACACACACCTTATCATTGGTCCTAAACATAACTTATTGGTTACATACACACCTTATCAGGACTCATTGGTCCCAACTGACCCTCGTTGCCCCTAAACACACCTTATTAAGCCATCATTGGTCCTAAACACAACTTATTGGTTACATACACACCTTATCGGGACTCATTGGTCCCAACTGACCCTCGTTGCCCCTAAACACACCTTATTGGGCCATCATTGGTCTTAAACACAACTTATTGGTTACATACACCCCTTATCGGGTCTCATTGGTTCCAACTGACCCTCGTTGCCCCTACACACACCTTATCATTGGACCTAAACACAACTTATTGGTTACATACACACCTTATTGGGACTCATTGGTCCTAACTGACCCTCGTTGCCCCTAAACACAATTTATTAGGCCATCATTGATCCTAAACACTACTTATTGGTTACATACACACCTTATTGGGCCATCATTGGTCCCAACGGACCCTCGTTTCCCTAAACACACCTTATTGGCCATCATTGGTCTTAAATGCAACTTATTGGTTATATACACACCTTATTAGGCCATCATTGATCCCAATTGACCCTCGTTGCCCCTAAACGCACCTTTATGGGCCATTATTGGTCCTAAACAAAACTTATTGTTTACATACAGACCTTATTGGGACTTCTTGGTCCCAAATGACCCTCGTTTCCCCTAAACACAACTTATTGGGCCATCATTGGTTCTAAACAGAACTTATTGGTTACATACATACCTTATTGGGACTCATTGGTCCCAACTGACCCTCGTTGCCCCTAAACACACCTTATTGGGCCATCATTGGTCCTAAACACAGCCTATTGGTTACATACACACCTTATTAGGGCTCACTGGTCCCAGCTGACCCTCGTTACCCCTAAACACAGCTTATTAGGCCATCATTGGTTCTAAACACAACTTATGGATTACATACACACCTTATCGGGACTTATTGGTCCCAACCGTCCCTCGTTGCCCCTAAACACACCTTATTGGGCCATCATTGGTCCTAAACACAACTTATTGGTTACATACACACCTTATCGGGACTCATTGGTACCAACTGACCCTCGTTGGCCCTAAACACACTTATTAGGCCATCATTGGTCCTGAACACTACTTATTGGTTAAATACACACCTTATTGGGGCATCATTGGTCTCAACTGACTCTCGTTGCCCCTAAACACACCTTATTGGGCTATCATTGATCCTAAACACAACTTATTAGTTACATACACACTTTATTGGGCCATCATTGGTCCCAACTGAACCTCGTTGCCCCTAAACACACTTTATTGGGCCATCATTGGTCTTAAACACAACTTATTGGTTACATACACACCTTATTGGGCCATTATTGGTCCCAACTGACCCTCGTTGACCCTACACATACCTTATCATTGGAACTAAACACAACTTATTGGTTACATACACACCTTATTGGGACTCATTGGTCCCAACTGACCCTCGTTGCCCCTAAACACACCTTATTGGGCCAGCATTGGTCCTAAACACAATTTTTTGGTTACAAACACACCTTATTGGGACTCATTGGTCCAAACTGACCATCGTTGCCTCTTAACACACCTTATTGGGCCATCATTGGTCCTAAACACAACTTATTGGTTACATACACACCTTATCAGGACTCATTGGTCCCAACTGACCCTCGTTGCCCCTAAACACACCTTATTGAGCCATCATTGGTCCTAAACACAACTTATTGGTTACATACACACCTTATCGGGACTCATTGGTCCCAACTGACCCTCGTTGCCCCTAAACACACCTTATTGGGCCATCATTGGTCTTAAACACAACTTATTGGTTACATACACCCCTTATCGGGTCTCATTGGTCCCAACTGACCCTCGTTGCCCCTACACACACCTTATCATTGGACCTAAACACAACTTATTGGTTACATACACACCTTATTGGGACTCATTGGTCCCAACTGACCCTCGTTACCCCTAAACACATGATATTGGGCCATCATTGGTCCTAAACACAACTTATTGATTACATACACACCTTATTGGGCTATCATTGGTCCCAACTGACCCTCGTTGCCCCTAAACACAATTTATTAGGCCATCATTGATCCTAAACACTACTTATTGGTTACATACACACCTTATTGGGCCATCATTGGTCCCAACGGACCCTCGTTGCCCCTAAACACACCTTATTGGGCCATCATTGGTCTTAAACACAACTTATTGGTTACATACACACCTTATTAGGCCATCATTGATCCCAACTGACCCTCGTTGCCCCTTCACGCAACTTAATGGGCCATTATTGGTCCTAAACAAAACTTATTGTTTACATACAGACCTTATTGGGACTTCTTGGTCCCAACTGACCCTCGTTGCCCCTAAACACAACTTATTGGGCCATCATTGGTTCTAAACAGAACTTATTGGTTACATACACACCTTATTGGGACTCATTGGTCCCAACTGACCCTCGTTGCCCCTAAACACACCTTATTGGGCCATCATTGGTCCTAAACACAGCCTATTGGTTACATACACACCTTATTAGGGCTCACTGGTCCCAGCTGACCCTCGTTACCCCTAAACACAGCTTATTAGGCCATCATTGGTTCTAAACACAACTTATGGATTACATACACACCTTATCGGGACTTATTGGTCCCAACTGACCCTCGTTGCCCCTAAACACACCTTATTGGGCCATCATTGGTCCTAAACACAACTTATTGGTTACATACACACCTTATCGGGACTCATTGGTCCCAACTGACCCTCGTTGGCCCTAAACACACTTATTAGGCCATCATTGGTCCTGAACACAACTTATTGGTTACATACACACCTTATTGGGGCATCATTGGTCTCAACTGACTCTCGTTGCCCCTAAACACACCTTATTGGGCTATCATTGATCCTAAACACAACTTATTAGTTACATACACACCTTATTGGGCCATCATTGGTCCCAACTGAACCTCGTTGCCCCTAAACACACCTTATTGGGCCATCATTGGTCTTAAACACAACTTATTGGTTACATACACACCTTATTGGGCCATTATTGGTCCCAACTGACCCTCGTTGACCCTACACATACCTTATCATTGGAACTAAACACAACTTATTGGTTACATACACACCTTATTGGGACTCATTGGTCCCAACTGACCCTCGTTGCCCCTAAACACACCTTATTGGCCAGCATTGGTCCTAAACACAATTTTTTGGTTACAAACACACCTTATTGGGACTCATTGGTCCAAACTGACCATCGTTGCCTCTTAACACACCTTATTGGGCCATCATTGGTCCTAAACAAAACTTATTGGTTACATACACACCTTATCAGGACTCATTGGTCCCAACTGACCCTCGTTGCCCCTAAACACACCTTATTGAGCCATCATTGGTCCTAAACACAACTTATTGGTTACATACACACCTTATCGGGACTCATTGGTCCCAACTGACCCTCGTTGCCCCTAAACACACCTTATTGGGCCATCATTGGTCTTAAACACAACTTATTGGTTACATACACCCCTTATAGGGTCTCATTGGTCCCAACTGACCCTCGTTGCTCCTACACACACCTTATCATTGGTCCTAAACATAACTTATTGGTTACATACACACCTTATCAGGACTCATTGGTCCCAACTGACCCTCGTTGCCCCTAAACACACCTTATTAAGCCATCATTGGTCCTAAACACAACTTATTGGTTACATACACACCTTATCGGGACTCATTGGTCACAACTGACCCTCGTTGCCCCTAAACACACCTTATTGGGCCATCATTGGTCTTAAACACAACTTATTGGTTACATACACCCCTTATCGGGTCTCATTGGTTCCAACTGACCCTCGTTGCCCCTACACACACCTTATCATTGGACCTAAACACAACTTATTGGTTACATACACACCTTATTGGGACTCATTGGTCCTAACTGACCCTCGTTGCCCCTAAACACAATTTATTAGGCCATCATTGATCCTAAACACTACTTATTGGTTACATACACACCTTATTGGGCCATCATTGGTCCCAACGGACCCTCGTTTCCCTAAACACACCTTATTGGCCATCATTGGTCTTAAATGCAACTTATTGGTTATATACACACCTTATTAGGCCATCATTGATCCCAATTGACCCTCGTTGCCCCTAAACGCACCTTTATGGGCCATTATTGGTCCTAAACAAAACTTATTGTTTACATACAGACCTTATTGGGACTTCTTGGTCCCAAATGACCCTCGTTTCCCCTAAACACAACTTATTGGGCCATCATTGGTTCTAAACAGAACTTATTGGTTACATACATACCTTATTGGGACTCATTGGTCCCAACTGACCCTCGTTGCCCCTAAACACACCTTATTGGGCCATCATTGGTCCTAAACACAGCCTATTGGTTACATACACACCTTATTAGGGCTCACTGGTCCCAGCTGACCCTCGTTACCCCTAAACACAGCTTATTAGGCCATCATTGGTTCTAAACACAACTTATGGATTACATACACACCTTATCGGGACTTATTGGTCCCAATTGACCCTCGTTGCCCCTAAACACACCTTATTGGGCCATCATTGGTCCTAAACACAACTTATTGGTTACATACACACCTTATCGGGACTCATTGGTACCAACTGACCCTCGTTGGCCCTAAACACACTTATTAGGCCATCATTGGTCCTGAACACTACTTATTGGTTAAATACACACCTTATTGGGGCATCATTGGTCTCAACTGACTCTCGTTGCCCCTAAACACACCTTATTGGGCTATCATTGATCCTAAACACAACTTATTAGTTACATACACACTTTATTGGGCCAACATTGGTCCCAACTGAACCTCGTTGCCCCTAAACACACTTTATTGGGCCATCATTGGTCTTAAACACAACTTATTGGTTACATACACACCTTATTGGGCCATTATTGGTCCCAACTGACCCTCGTTGACCCTACACATACCTTATCATTGGAACTAAACACAACTTATTGGTTACATACACACCTTATTGGGACTCATTGGTCCCAACTGACCCTCGTTGCCCCTAAACACACCTTATTGGGCCAGCATTGGTCCTAAACACAATTTTTTGGTTACAAACACACCTTATTGGGACTCATTGGTCCAAACTGACCATCGTTGCCTCTTAACACACCTTATTGGGCCATCATTGGTCCTAAACAAAACTTATTGGTTACATACACACCTTATCAGGACTCATTGGTCCCAACTGACCCTTGTTGCCCCTAAACACACCTTATTGAGCCATCATTGGTCCTAAACACAACTTATTGGTTACATACACACCTTATCGGGACTCATTGGTCCCAACTGACCCTCGTTGCCCCTAAACACACCTTATTGGGCCATCATTGGTCTTAAACACAACTTATTGGTTACATACACCCCTTATAGGGTCTCATTGGTCCCAACTGACCCTCGTTGCTCCTACACACACCTTATCATTGGTCCTAAACATAACTTATTGGTTACATACACACCTTATCAGGACTCATTGGTCCCAACTGACCCTCGTTGCCCCTAAACACACCTTATTAAGCCATCATTGGTCCTAAACACAACTTATTGGTTACATACACACCTTATCGGGACTCATTGGTCCCAACTGACCCTCGTTGCCCCTAAACACACCTTATTGGGCCATCATTGGTCTTAAACACAACTTATTGGTTACATACACCCCTTATCGGGTCTCATTGGTTCCAACTGACCCTCGTTGCCCCTACACACACCTTATCATTGGACCTAAACACAACTTATTGGTTACATACACACCTTATTGGGACTCATTGGTCCTAACTGACCCTCGTTGCCCCTAAACACAATTTATTAGGCCATCATTGATCCTAAACACTACTTATTGGTTACATACACACCTTATTGGGCCATCATTGGTCCCAACGGACCCTCGTTTCCCTAAACACACCTTATTGGCCATCATTGGTCTTAAATGCAACTTATTGGTTATATACACACCTTATTAGGCCATCATTGATCCCAATTGACCCTCGTTGCCCCTAAACGCACCTTTATGGGCCATTATTGGTCCTAAACAAAACTTATTGTTTACATACAGACCTTATTGGGACTTCTTGGTCCCAAATGACCCTCGTTTCCCCTAAACACAACTTATTGGGCCATCATTGGTTCTAAACAGAACTTATTGGTTACATACATACCTTATTGGGACTCATTGGTCCCAACTGACCCTCGTTGCCCCTAAACACACCTTATTGGGCCATCATTGGTCCTAAACACAGCCTATTGGTTACATACACACCTTATTAGGGCTCACTGGTCCCAGCTGACCCTCGTTACCCCTAAACACAGCTTATTAGGCCATCATTGGTTCTAAACACAACTTATGGATTACATACACACCTTATCGGGACTTATTGGTCCCAACCGTCCCTCGTTGCCCCTAAACACACCTTATTGGGCCATCATTGGTCCTAAACACAACTTATTGGTTACATACACACCTTATCGGGACTCATTGGTACCAACTGACCCTCGTTGGCCCTAAACACACTTATTAGGCCATCATTGGTCCTGAACACTACTTATTGGTTAAATACACACCTTATTGGGGCATCATTGGTCTCAACTGACTCTCGTTGCCCCTAAACACACCTTATTGGGCTATCATTGATCCTAAACACAACTTATTAGTTACATACACACTTTATTGGGCCATCATTGGTCCCAACTGAACCTCGTTGCCCCTAAACACACTTTATTGGGCCATCATTGGTCTTAAACACAACTTATTGGTTACATACACACCTTATTGGGCCATTATTGGTCCCAACTGACCCTCGTTGACCCTACACATACCTTATCATTGGAACTAAACACAACTTATTGGTTACATACACACCTTATTGGGACTCATTGGTCCCAACTGACCCTCGTTGCCCCTAAACACACCTTATTGGGCCAGCATTGGTCCTAAACACATTTTTTTGGTTACAAACACACCTTATTGGGACTCATTGGTCCAAATTGACCATCGTTGCCTCTTAACACACCTTATTGGGCCATCATTGGTCCTAAACAAAACTTATTGGTTACATACACACCTTATCAGGACTCATTGGTCCCAACTGACCCGCGTTGCCCCTAAACACACCTTATTGAGCCATCATTGGTTCTAAACACAACTTATTGGTTACATACACACCTTATCGGGACTCATTGGTCCCAACTGACCCTCGTTGCCCCTAAACACACCTTATTGGGCTATCATTGGTCTTAAACACAACTTATTGGTTACATACACCCCTTATCGGGTCTCATTGGTCCCAATGGACCCTCGTTGCCCCTACACACACCTTATCATTGGACCTAAACACAACTTATTGGTTACATACACACCTTATTGGGACTCATTGGTCCCAACTGACCCTCGTTACCCCTAAACACATGATATTGGGCCATCATTGGTCCTAAACACAACTTATTGTTTACATACACACTTTATTGGGCTATCATTGGTCCCAACTGACCCTCGTTGCCCCTAAACACAATTTATTAGGCCATCATTGATCCTAAACACTACTTATTGGTTACATACACACCTTCTTGGCCCATCATTGGTCCCAACGGACCCTCGTTGCCCCTAAACACACCTTATTGGGCCATCATTGGTCTTAAACACAACTTATTGGTTACATACACACCTTATTAGGCCATCATTGATCCCAACTGACCCTCGTTGCCCCTTCACGCAACTTAATGGGCCATTATTGGTCCTAAACAAAATTTATTGGTTACATACAGACCTTATTGGGATTTATTGGTCCCAACTGACCCTCGTTGCCCCTAAACACACCTTATTGGGCCATCATTGGTTCTAAACATACCCTATTGGCTACATTCACACCTTATTGGGACTCATTGGTCCCAACTGACCCTCGTTGCCCCTAAACACAGCTTATAAGGCCATCATTTGTTCTAAACACAACTTATGGGTTACATACACACCTTATCGGGACTTATTGGTCCCAACTGACCCTCGTTACCCCTAAACACACCTTATTGGGCCATCATTGGTCCTAAACACAACTTATTGGTTACATACACACCTTATCGGGACTCATTGGTCCCAACTGACCCTCGTTGGCCCTAAACACACTTATTAGGCCATCATTGGTCCTAAAAACAACTTATTGGTTACATACACACCTTATTGGGGCATCATTAGTCTCAAATGACCCTCGTTGCCCCTAAACACACCTTATTGGGTCATCATTGATCCTAAACACAACTTATTGGTTACATACACTCCATATTGGGCCATCATTGGTCCCAACTGACCCTCGTTGCCCCTAAACACACCTTATTGGGCCATCATTGGTCTTGAACACAACTTATTGGTTACATACACACCTATAGAACACTAATACGATCTTGCTAGTGCATGATTACAATCGGTTTTGAACACAACGAGGTAAATAAACTTTTTTGTATTGATTATAGCTCGTAACAGAGAGAACAGAGAGTTTACAGGTTTACACCAGTGAAAACACACAGTTAAGAACGCTCAAACCTTAGAACTAGTTCTCTCAACAAGCTAAAACCTTTAAATAGGCAACTGGCCAGCGGACCAACTAACCAGCGTACCAGGTGGTCCGGCGTACCACCTGGTCCCAACTGACCCTCGTTGCCCCTAAACACACCTTATTGGGCCATCATTGGTCCTAAACACAACTTATTGGTTACATACACCCCTTATCGGGTCTCATTGGTCCCAACTGACCCTCATTGCCCCTACACACACCTTATCATTGGACCTAAACACAACTTATTGGTTACATACACACCTTATTGGGACTCATTGGTCCCAACTGACCCTCGTTACCCCTAAACACACGATATTGGGCCATCATTGGTCCTAAACACAACTTCTTGTTTACATACACACCTTATTGGGCTATCATTGGTCCCAACTGACCCTCGTTGCCCGTAAACACAACTTATTAGGCCATCATTGATCCTAAACACTACTTATTGGTTACATACACACCTTATTGGGCCATCATTGGTCCCAACGGACCCTCGTTGCCCCTAAACACACCTTATTGGGCCATCATTGGTCTTAAACACAACTTATTGGTTACATACACACCTTATTGGGCTATCATTGGTCCCAACTGACCCTCGTTTCCCCTAAACACACCTTATTGGGCCATCATTGGTTCTAAACAGAACTTATTGGTTACATACATACCTTATTGGGACTCATGGGTCCCAACTGACCCTCGTTGCCCCTAAACACACCTTATTGGGCCACCATTGGTCCTAAACACAGCCTATTGGTTACATACACACCTTGTTAGGGCTCACTGGTCCCAACTGACCCTCGTTGCCCCTAAACACGGCTTATTAGGCCACCATTGGTTCTAAACACAACTTATGGATTACATACACACCTTATCGGGACTTATTGGTCCCAACTGACCCGCGTTGCCCCAAAAC
>JBCNJP010001838.1:0-12000 GCA_039602395.1 Deinandra increscens subsp. villosa | reverse complement strand
CTCAATTTATAGCAAAGAGGACCAGAGGTGCTTCAATTTTACGTTTAGGGTTCAGTTTTAATGGGGGTTTATGAGCATTGGGGGGTTTTGTTGAATAACCATTAATTAGCCACGATTTTGAATGATTAATGTCTCATTAGACTCGGAATTAAATTTGCGACATGAATCCGTGGTCAAACATTTATTTGGTTGAGTGAAACGGACAAAAAAATAACACTTTTGGAGGTTAAGGTCGAGAGAAAAAGAAAAGAAGAGGCGCAGAGGAAAACAACGCATCAAGGGGGAGGAGGAAGAAGGAAGCCAGGCCTGTTTTGAAATTAATATTAATATACCATAACGGAAATGAAACACAAGGAAGCATACCCCAGCGGTCATTCCTTTCCATGCGAACCTGCAGGTCGCGGGTTCGCTCGCAGCGGCCTGCAGTATATATAGTACTTTTTTTTCCTTTTCTGCTTAATTAATTTTGGTCAAATGACCACATAAACCCTTAAGTTTGGAGAAATTTCATACTAATCCTCTCAAGTTTAAGTTTTGATTTATACTAAACCCCAACCTAATATTTAGTAACCAAACTCATTACAAAATATTTAGTACACGCATACTTTCATAAAATACCATTTTTATAGACATATGACAACATGCACTCATAAGATATAAGTTTTATAAAATACATGCTAAGGTCACTCATAATTTATAAAATAACCATATTTTTTTTTAAATATTTTTTTTATACATCATACGCATTTAATATATAATGAAAACAATAATTGAAAATCATTTAGTCACACTTATTACACGTTAAAAGTTTAGTAATTAATTTCGATCATTTTTTTTCTAAAACGGTTTTGCTAAAAAAAAGTTACCCAAATTAATCAAAACGGGTCGGGTTACCGATATGGATATTTGACGGTTGTCACAGTATCCCCCACTTTAGGGAATTTTGTCCCCGAAATTGATTACAAAACGTCTTCAGGGGAAAGTGGGTATATAACCGTAATTGCTTAGGAGTTTTGGAACACGACTGTTAGGGTTCACTGTATTGGGTCCAAAAGGGTTCGAGAGGTGTGAATAATAGACTTTGATTTATCAAGTGATGACCATACACACGTAAAATTAATGTGAATATCTAAGCTGAGGGTAACCGAAACAAAGAATTGACTTGATGATGAGATTATAACAATCTACCAATGCTAAGTTTGGGATCCTAAAGATGATATGTGTTACATAGACTTGAAATTGTGTCAAGCATGCACAAAATATCTCACTGGAGATTATGTTCCTCCAATATTGGTCCAGGTCAATAACACATAACTTCAAGTGACCTGAATAACGCTACTCTTGACAACATGACATGGGCACTTATATATAGGAAGTACCATCGGCGTATCCACCATGCCCTTATCATATCACATTCGTCTCGTTATTCAAAATCACTCTAGGTTCTATGCTATAACACACGGCAGGACTTACTATGATTCTCATGCACTGATTCTTATAATTACGTGTGCACCCGTAATCACTTAATTCGTTGCATAGTCCGCATAGTTTGCCTTGTTGTGTGTGGGACAAAATAAAACTCAAAACACCTAAACATAGTTGTTTCATGCACAAATCATGTCCATAGGATAATAATAATCAAATAGCCAATACTCACAGATAATACGTCTTGTATAAACATACCCAGGGAAGGCAAGATTTCATGCAATCATGTTCATGAAATAAGTCAAGTTCATATGTGGTGAAATGTAAATTTCACATGTAGCGAGATATTTAAATTCACAAATAAACGAATATTAAGTTCACAAATAGTGGAGCACCAAATTCTCAAGTAATGGATATCTAATTCCCATGTAACCATGCTACATGTAATCATGCTCATCAAATAATCAAGCTTGTATATAATGAAATATCGAATTCATATGAAATCATGGAAAAATCAAACTTGTTTGTAACTGAATATCAACATCATGATAATAAAATCATAAAATAACCAAGTATGTAAATGAATATTGGAAATCATGGTCATAAAATAATCATACATGAAATCATAGAGTAATCAAGTGTGTAAATGAGTATCAAATTTATAGAAAATCTAATCCTTGCATTTTTTTTATGTTTTATGGAAATACTTGGTTTTAACAAAACAGACTCAACATTTAGGTGGGCAACGGGTTGCTTAGGGCAAGTCCTCGGTCCGACTCCTAGTCCCACTTTCCAAAACACCATTAGTGCTTATATATAAGGTGTACCGCAGCTAACCCACCACACCCTTGGTATTCTAGAGGTGTACTAGTCACCTACCGATACTACCCTTCCAGTTAATACATGTATTGTGTATGTGGGTGATTATGAAAGGGATAACATGTTCGATTTGCATAAGATAGAATTACTTATGGACATAAAATGTAAGACATGAGATACTCATGTTTGGACACCTAAGCTATAGTCTAGGTCACCACGTCTAATAACCTAATTCCCTATAGCCATGGCTCTGATACCAATCTGTCACACCCCAACTGATGGCGGAATACGTCGGGGCATGATGATTGTCCATAAGCACATGACACTAATTAAAGTTTCATAATTCATTTATACCAAATTTTAAAGGTCATACAATAAATTCGAATAACATAAACAAATAAGATAATTTTTTTTATTTATTTAGCTAGGTCCAATAGCATCCTATGTGTACGTCAATCATGAAAGCTTGATTCTCGATAACCTGAAAAACACGCAAAAAGGTCAACTATCCACATAGTTGGTGAGTCACAGGTTTATTAGAAAAGAGTTGAAGAAAAACATTTTGATAGGTTTTTTTTTTTGCAAAGTCATACTGGTAACTAAATGTGCAAGTATTACTCCAATTACACACGTATTCGTCACCCAGTACAAAATGATGTTCAATTCCCTCAATGGAATCTCTACGATTATGATGTTCAGTTTCCTCAAAGAAACATCTATGATTATGATGCTCATGAGACTTACAAGTGTTCAATTCCCTCAATGGAATCTCATCGATTGCTCATGAGACTTACATGTACAGGTCCCTAGAATACGGTATAATGTCGATAAATACAAGCAATTTATTTAACAGTACTTGATTGCATAGTGATAATGAATGATTGAAAAAGGTTTCCACAAAGTCATACACGAATAAACATTTACACACACATATTCAACACATAAACATATATTTATCACATAAACAAATATTCATCACCTAAACAGATATTCATCAGCTAAACAGGACGCCTGATTGATGGTTCGCAAACCAACAATCGGTAACAAAGTTTGTCCACGTGTTAAATCCTCTCTCGAGGAACCTCTACGATTACTGTTCAGTTCCTCTCAGGAATCTCAGCGTTGGGACGACGTTCAGTCCCTCGCAAGAACCTCAACGTCATCATGTTCAGTTCTTCACAAGGAACCTCACGTTTGATGCTCCGGAGCCTTAAGCATAAAGTTTCCCAAATAGCATACAATATCAAGCATGACAAAGTACATAATCACACGATATCACACAGATACATACAAGTAAATGTATTCAACAGTATTTGACTTCGCATAGGAAATATGAATGTTTGAATGATTAAAGTTTCGCAATGATTCATGATGATAAGCATGATAGATAATATGATTTTCTTGAAAATAAAGTAATGATCAATGAAAATGTTTATGCGTGTTTTCCACCCCAAAATGGTTTGGAAAATTTAAAGAAGAAGGGGCTATGAACTCACCCGCTAGATTGATGAAGTAGATTCCGCAAGATGATGAAAACGAATATGGTCAAGAGTTTCCAAGGTATAATCCTAGTATTTGAGTAAGTGTGAATACAAGGATGGACAAGATTGATTGAATTTGGGGATTTATATAGGTTCATACGAATTTGGGGAATTTGATAATAAATATAGTTTAAGAAATTTGGATAACAACATCATATTGTTTAAAACCATTAAGTTTTAGTGAAATATTATGTATAGTAGGTTTGTATACATAGTAGTCAAAACAGTTATTGGTGTTGCATTACGACATAGGAGATTATGAGTATTTATAGTGGGATAGAAATAAAAAAAATGTAAATTTTACATTTATAGAGTTGACACTAGTAAATTATACGTTACTAAAGTTTTTATTTAATAATTGCACCATCTTAAATTTAGTAACTTAACATAATCTTTATTAGTGAAACCAATTAATTAAATCTATAAAATGACAGGTTAAATATATAGAAATATTACGACAGACACGAATAGATATAACACTATAGTAATTGTTTGTTTTGTATAAGATATAACTTATTACCTATATAAAGATATTTATAAAAATAGTACACAATGTATAAGAATACATTCACGAAGTCGTTACAACTTGATTGTACTTTATTTTCCTATTAATAAGGTCATTTGACCATAATAATGTACTATCATAAATATAGTAGTAAATATAACAATTATTAGTGAAATAAAATAACCATATTTATAAATAAAATATAGATTACTCACCTAAAGATGTTTAGAATTTATGAGCGGTGATGAATTATGACTTTTGATAAAATTATAATTGTAGTAGGTTGTATGGAATAGACTGATTAGGTTAAACATGAAGTTGTATGAAAAAATTCCCCAAATTATGAAGAACCCTAAAATCACCTAATTGAAATAATCAACGAAACCCAAAATTGACATAGGGGTTTTGTAGATAATGAAAAATAAAGTAGAATAGACAGCTTACTTGATGAATCCGGATGAGAATTGGATCCAAAATTACACGAGCAAGATAAGAACCCTAGAAATTGGGGATTTTTGATTCTGTAAACGAATTCAGAAATTGGGAGAGGGCTTTATTTCTTGATGGGATTTAGAACGAGAATACAGCCTCAATTTATAGTAGCGTGGTCGGAGGTGTTTCAATTTCTGGATTTAAGGTTCGGTTTTAATGGAGGTTTAAGAGCTTTGGGGGTTTTTGTTGAATAATCATTAATAGGCCACGGTTTTGAGTGATTAACATCCCATTAAACTCGTATAAATGATTGGAACATAAAACTGATTTTTCCTTAAATTTTAGTCGACCAAAACAGCCGAACAATGTGTTAAAAGTACTCACGATCGAAGAAAAAAAAGGGAGAGAGAGAAAGAAGAACAGCGCCTGGGAGAAAGAAGGAGAAGAAAATTAGGCGCGTTCCATGCAGGTTATGAGTATTCTGTTTCGAATAAATTACACAAATTAGCAATTGCCCCACTGGTCTGGGCGTTCACTTTAAACTGGTAGGTCCCGGGTTCAAACCCAGCGGCCTGCAATATAAGTATTTTTTTTTCTCTTTTTAATTGAGTTTGGTCAAATGACCACAAAAACCCTTAAGTTTGGAGAAATTTCATACTAATCTCTCAGGTTTAAGTTTTGATTTATACTAAACCCCAACCTAATATTTAGTAACCAAACTCATTACAAAATATTTAGTACACACATACTTTCATAAATACCATTTTTATAGACATATGACAACATGCACTCATAAGATATAAGTTTTATAAAATACATGCTAAGGTCACTCATAATTTATAAAATAACCATATTTTTTTTTAAATATTTTTTTTATACATCATACGCATTTAGTATATAATGAAAACAATAATTGAAAATCATTTAGTCACACTTATTACACGTTAAAAGTTTAGTAATTAATTTCGATCATTTTTTTCTAAAACGGTTTTGCTAAAAAAAAGTTACCCAAATAATCAAAACGGGTCGGGTTACCGATATGGATATTTGACGGTTGTCACACTAACAAACTCCCACTTGGCAAATGCTAGACCGTTCTTCATCATTCTTGATCAGTAGCCTTCATCCCAGTCCATGTTAACTCATGATTGTGCCCAGCATAGATATTGAATGCAAAACAAATCCTTATCACCCTTTGAAACTGCAATGCCTGCTCCATATAATCAGGATGAAACAGGATCTGATTATGATACAGCACATCAATATCAGCCTTGGACATATTTATCAGCCACATCGGATCATAGACTTTCACAACCCTGTTCTCATCTTTCATCACAATAACAGCTTCACCAGTCTTCTCATTGTAATACCACCACCTCGAATCTTTGATAAAATCTAACTCCATCTTCATCAATGGAATCTTTTTCATCACATTAGACTTCTTCTTGAAAATCAATATTATCAGCTTCTTCCAGGTTTTCTTATGAATCTTTGTTGGATGTCGACGCCTTTTTGGTTTTTAAGGGTTCAAAAATTGAAATCCTTCTCTGCATTCTTTCTCAATAAGCCTTTTGAAGTGAAAACCCTTCCAGTTAGTGCCATAGTTGCACAAAGGCTTTCGTGTCAGCTCTCGAACATCCCAAACCGGTAAGCTACTGAAATCTCTTGCACATTTGAAGTACTGGATACCATGTTGACGTTTAATCCCATAGCACTTCAAACTTTCAGCATACATCCAACTGATAATATCACCCGAAGCTTGACCCTTGAATTTAACATGTTATCTTTGTTTGATTGGCTTTGGAGGAGGAACATAATTGGCATGAAATATCTTCACGTATACATCAAATGCCCAACGTTGTTTTTGTTCCTTAGTCTCCTTAGCAATTAGGTCTTCAGGTTTTTCTACTTCTTTCATTTTCAATCTTTCTTCAGCTTCAGCACCTTTTTCTTTAGGAAACACTTTAAAATCATCACCAGACTGATTGTTGTTGAAATTTGAGTATAGGTGTGGATATTCTTCTTCAATGATATCTTCTACCTCAACTTCTTCATCAAAAATATCTTCATCATCTTCATCAGACTCTGGATCAAATGACTCATATTTCTTAGGTGTAGCTTTAGAGGCTCTCTTCATTTCCTCGTCCTTCAATTCAAAGACTGCTTAAAGTTGTTCAGCTGTTAGATCACCAACAAACTCTCCTTCTTCTAGTGTTTGTAGCATTTCTTTGAATTCACCCAAACTAATGGCACCTTGATTTGACGGGATTGAAGTGATTGGCATTGCTTCTCTTGAGTCTTTCTCCCCCTGGGATGTAGATGTCCCAGCACCCGAACTAGTGGTTCCAGTGGGGCCTGATCCTCCACCTACATTCCCTTGAGGATCATCATGATCGGGATCGTCATTCAAATACTTCATATAGTCTTCTTGACAACCAGAACTATCATCAATCTCCCCCCGAGCTTTTGATTTCTGCATTAAGAACTTTATTTGCTCATTCATCTCAAGAAGCATGGCACTCTGGGTCTGACTAGCTTTATTCAAACGTACAATCTCCCGATCTTTAGCTAAATCCCGACTCTGCAATGTAGTAATCAATTGACCTTGAGATTGATTTTGTGCCCTCAATTCATCATTACTTGTTCTTAGCTCAATAATCATCTTCGATTGCTCTTTAGTCTTAGCCTTCAAAACATCAATCTGTGATTGCTGATCGGTTAGAGCACTCTAAAGAATACTGGCCTGAGAAAATGACACAAAACCTTGATCGAAATTGAAATTTATATATGGTGTTGAATGACTAGTGTCACACCCCAACCGACGGCGGAAACGTCGGGGCATGATTAGATTGCCCATAAGCTCATGACAACTAATTTAGTGAAAATAGTTAAATAATGAATTTCATTGATAACATTGAAAGATAAAACAATGCACCACATATTGATAATAAATACAATTTATTTGTTAATCTAGGTCCAAAAGCCCTATGTGATAGCATCTTGATACATCAACATCATAGCCTGCAACATGTATAAAATAAAGGGGGTCAATTATAAATAGTTGGTGAGTAACCACAGGTTTAATACATAACATATATTTGAAAAACATGCGTTACGTGTCATATGATAGAATAAGTGAAATATAACATGCTAGAAGATATTGACAACATGAAAGACTAGGCATAACCAAAATTATTGGTATAAAATGACAACATGAAATAATAGACATAAACAAACCTCAATGACACATGATAGATTCTCTAACCCGCAGGTTAGACTATATGAAATAATGAAATAGGCTCCAAACACCCAACGCCGAACCGGTCAAGTTGAGTGGGTTGTCACCCGATAGATCTACCTTTGTTACCCCAGGCCGTACGTTAATGTTTATGCCAAATGAAAGACATGACAGACATGACAACCATGACATACTTGATATCCAATGATAAACAAACCTTTGAAAATGACATGTTGACAAATCATGCTAGAAGTCACATAACACATATTTCACACATAGATCACATACGCATTAAAGTTGATAAACTTGAAAGATAACACTTTGAAATAGGATACATGTTGCAACCCCAAAATGGAAAAATAGGAAAAGGGGCAAATATTACTCACTTGGATTAGAAGTTAAGTCCACGGAGCGAAAAGTGAAAGTGAAAGGATTAGTCCCAAAGATTCATCCTAAAAGAATAGAAGGGGACAACATGAATATTGGAATATGGGATTAGCTCTTATGCATTTGGGGGATGAGTTTTAATGTTATAAACTGAAGTTTGAAAAAATGTTAACTTTTAAGAGTAACAATACCTTAA
This sequence comes from Deinandra increscens subsp. villosa, assembly GCA_039602395.1. Taxonomy (NCBI): domain Eukaryota; kingdom Viridiplantae; phylum Streptophyta; class Magnoliopsida; order Asterales; family Asteraceae; genus Deinandra; species Deinandra increscens. Next base: position 3,457 of record JBCNJP010001838.1, on the reverse strand, counting down.
ACGTTACTAGACATGCTTTGGCCTAATAGGTTATGACACTCTCATCGGGGCATCCCAGGTAAGTATCCAGGTCCGACTATGGGATTATGCGAACACTTATCCTTTTGACAGAGACCCCAACTACCGGTGGTTTCACCCTTCCAGTTATTACATGTCATTCGCGTCTCAAGTACCATCACTAAATATGTTGTTAAACAGAGATCGATTTCTAATCTATTTGAAATTCTAAAAAATGAGTTTATGTTCCAAAACCTGAATTACATATTAGAATGATTAAAAATTAGTTTAATTGTTAATTTGTGAAGAACAAGCCTTAATCCCCAATCTTTTCATGCATAAAAACGTTGACTTTTCGATTAGAAGAATATAGATGAAATTGGACATGATAGTTTAGACTCGTTGGGCCTAACAAGCCTCTACAAGGGCTACAGTAAGCCTAAATCGGCCTAAGCAAGGCAACACGTCCTAATGACGTGCCTTTGCAAAGCTAGGCCATCTAAAGGACAAGCCTTAATAATGCTAGGCGTTCTAAGAACGAGCCTTAGCAAGGCTACCTAAACGAGCCTAAAGCACCTAACTAAGAACCTAAACTAAACTAATTAAACTAATAAAGCGTAAATAAGCGAATAACGAATGGAAAGAAAGAAAGGAAACAAAGAAAGAAAAAGAAGAAGAATTACCTCAAAGAAGCTTTTCAAACGAGACGAGCGTGAAGGGCAGCACCTCCTCGCCGAGAGCATATAAAACTACTAAGCACGACACCCGAAGGGGTATTGTACTTGTGGAACCGCGAAAATTTGGTTATTCCACTTGTTTATACTCAAACTAGGAGTTGGAAGCTATAAGGGACCTAGAAGAGGTATTTATAGGTGTATAAGGAGTGAAAATTTCGCTGGTGGGGCAATGTGAGACGAAATTCGCGACTAGTAACACAACAACAAACATCAAATTTGTTTTCGCGATTCCCGCTTCGTTATAACTCGGTTTCGCACGCGGTTTTCGCCCACGTTCATCATTTTCAGAGTATTATCATATAGAATAAAGTAATCCAACATTCATGGTGTTGAGAATTGGGCTTAAAACTTGGATCTTGATGCGGGTTGAGTTTCTGAGTTTTTGAAATATACGGATGTTACAAGTAGAAGTTGTTGTGGCTGTTGAGAACACAAGAGTTGTGGGTGTAGAACCCATTGGCTGATTGACAAACTGTGCACCAGCACTTGCTGAAGGTGTTGTGCCAACAGTTGTAGACTGAACTGCATTCATCAAGTCTTGCAGAAACTCCGACTAAACATCAGAAACTGAAGTTTGGACAGTTGTAGTTGTTTCTGGCAATTGCAGGACTTGCAGAAGAAGTTACACCGGCACGAGGCTTCAAAATAAACTGTTAACTTTTCTGTTTCTTTCCTCGGCCACCAGCAGCAACTGACTTCTTCCTCTTCTTCGATGGAGTTACAGAAGAAGGAGCAGTCATCAGTTGTTTTCCCCTACCAAGACTTACATCAACAGTAGGATTGGAATCTTCGTCTGACTCGGATGAAGCTACAACATCGTACACACGATCTTTGTAACGATCGTTGCTTTTGTTCAAACTGGTTCGGTACGCGAAATGTTCTTCGCTACCCTTTCTCACCTTTACGTACTTGGAATTGATCTTGAGACAAACAAATGGATTGTTTGTATCAGACACGTCTTCAGAGTTAGCCCCCCCAAATTCATAAGTTCATCATCAGATTCATCATCTTCATCAATCAACGTGTTAACTGCCGGTGTTTCAGACACACTGACAGTTGCATGAACTTCTTGTGCTGAAACCATCGATTCTGAAACAGGTGGTTGTGATACAACCGGTTCTTGATTTACAGGTTCTTGTACAACTGGTATTCTTCGTTTTGGTCTTTTAACTCTTGCTTGTTGTGGTAACTGATTCTGCTCTTCAATCCAACCATAATCTAATTCTTCTGAATCACTTCCCGATGGATGACGAGCTGCACCCTGAATTGGTGCTACATAATCAGGATTAGCCAAATGACCAATCAGTCTCTTTAGTTTTGATTGTTCGGCAGGAGTCTTCTTCTGATAAGATGCCAATGCACCCACACTGGCTTCATTCATATGTTTCAGCTCCAGCTTTTGATCATCATGCTTCACTAAATCTGGATACATATCATTCAGAATCAGCTGAAGGAATCTTGGATATAACGTTGCTTTCTTGTATCTTTGAGTCAGATCATCTCTCATGTAATGAAAGATTAATCCAGCAGCGCTGTATAGATGATTCATTACCAAGGCATTTAGCAATGAAAGCATCATCTGGTTGACTTCATCGTGCCCTGAAAGTCGATGTCCAAGACACAGCAGCAACACGTGCACCAAATATTTGTATGGAACACTAAGCGACGATTTGTAAATCCACTCCTTACTCGGATCATCAGTATACCAAATCTGCTTCAACAGTGCCACATTATCAGCTTGTAGAAATTCCAATGGTGATGTTGTTGTGTCAGCAGTCAGCTTCAATACTCTTTTGATATCAGTTTCAGTGAACTCCATAATTCGATTCTGAACTGCTGCCGATATTCTGATAGGATCATCCGTGATTGTTCTTGCAGTACTCCAGAACTCCAGCAAAATATCACGATACACATCACACGATTGTGTGATTGCATAATGAATCCTCGATCGACGTAGAAAGTCAAAGATTCCAGATCCTCCAAATTTAGTGAGCTTTGATCGTGCAACGCCAAGATAAGCACAAATGTCACACCCCCAATTTCCACTAACGGAGTATAACCGTGTGGGGGTGTGATCCAGACCAGGATCCCAGACTTTAGTTACAACCAAACCATAAACAGAAATTATAAGTTAACATGAAAGTTAAGTTACAGTCCAAAGTAGTAAGTTTAATAGTTCAGCGGAAGCATAATTAAGGTTTACAATCAGATTCTCAAAATGAAGGGAATTTAGATCCGAAAACATAATTTCCAGGTGAGAATAGGTTATGTGTACTGCCGCCGACCCTGCTGTCCATGATCCATCTAGCGACCTGAAAAGCATTCAACAATCAAGTGTCAGCCAAGGCTGGTGAGTTCACTAAAGCAGTCTACCCGTCACAAGTAGACCTAATGTTTATGAATAAAGACAGGTAAAACACAATCAATATCATAAGACCAGTAAAATTCCATATCGTAGGTAGCTAGCCTATAGTTATGTACACCTGAATTGTTCGTAACCGAAGCTGACAATGTTTTTTATAGGGATTACCTATGAACCTTGCCTTCCCGTGTCTTTACGGATCACGGAGGGTAGGCTAACATTGGTCTCAGTCCGACCGCCAGTCGGGAGGGTGCATCACGTGCACCGCTGAGCGGGGGTGTCAATCCCCAGTAGTACTACTCAATATTACCTCGCTACTGTATATTAACGGCTCGAATGTAAGGACTTTTTAATAAATAAG